>JAIPRL010000821.1:0-110504 GCA_025469235.1 Pemphigus obesinymphae | reverse complement strand
AAAGTACCAACTAGATGCAATTTGCTACCGGAAACGGGTATGAGCGTAAAGATCGGAGCACTCCTTCTGGTAGAAAAAGTGTTTACAGAAAAATAAAAAAAAAAAAAAAAAAAAACATCATTGTAAAACCATAAGCTTCCTCGCTACGCTCAGAATCTAAAATGAATAAACATCATTGTAAAATCAATAGATTCTTTGCTCCGTTCAAAATCTGAGAAAACCTAAGAAGATATACGTATTACAATGATTCTTTTAAACATTTTACTGTTATATAAAAATGAAAATAAAAAAATTAATTTATGCATATCTGTAGAACAACAAAACATTACAGTTGATACATCCTGTATGGCTGTATTACAGTGTATTAACGTTGTTTAGCCGTATTGTTGTCGTATTATCTTTTAGCATACTTAAAAGAAAAAAAATCCAATTCTGCTCGCCCTGCGGCCATCATTGAGTAATAATATTATTATGTACTTATACCATCTCGTGAGTATTGTATTTCTTTCGTTATAATACCTTATATTATAATATAATATAGTTGAAAAAAAAATATTAAATAATTATCATGCCTATATTGTAGTAATAAATATTTTGGAACGTCATGTACGATGGCTTGATGACGTTTAGTTGTAATTTTAAAACAATTTTTTTCAAACATGTTATGAAAATGTATACACTTTAACCCACATGTATTTCTGTATTATTACGTAAATACCTATTCATAAGTTTCGTTACATATTTGAGGAATACACATACCTATGTTCCAAAAAAACCTCAAAAATGTCAGACCGCCAGATAAAAGAGATTTAATAATAATTACTATACGTACCTATAATTATTACACTGATGAGAACGATAGCAAGTACATTTTTGTTATTTATAACTAAAATGTAAAAAGAAAAAGTCTGGTTAGTTGAGGGTGAAAGTATTTCACCCATAGGGTGTGTCAGTAAAGGCGGAAGAAGTTCGCACATCGGGTAGGATTCTGGGTAGAATACTAATGGTGAATATATTGATAAAAAAAAAAACTATTCAGAACAGAATGTAATTTTTTATTTATTTTTTTAGTTTTTCGAAGATGGAAATAAAAAATTGTCTTTCTAAAGCTCAAACTATATTTCATACTATAGTATAGTATGAAATCTCTTTTGGTCTACTTAATAAAATAAAATTAGGAAAACGATACTATTATGGACTGAATCATCTACGTAACTATATTATATATATTTATGTTATACTGTATATAGCATATTAGGTATAATTCGTTTATGTTTATACCAGAACCAAACAACATCGTAGGAACATTTGTATGGCTAAATATTTATCGCAACATGTATATAAATACGTTATCGATTTCTAGATGATAGACATTTGAGAATTTGACGGGTCAATAATCGGACGTTATTTCGGTAAATTATAGTATAAAAAAACATATTTTACACAACTGCGGTACAGAATGTATATAAATGTAATTTTGTAAATTTCCCTGCTCCTCTATAGTATCAGTATAATATTTTATAAGTTATACGTTTTAATAAACAAGTAATTAATAACAATAATTATGATATTAAAATAATAAACAAGTATTATCAAATTACTATTGTTATTTATTACACAGCAAAGCCGAAATAAAAACCATAATTCATATGGTATAACAATATTATGATAATAATATGAATTCGAAGTTATTAAAACGCACAGGTGCCTTTAACTAATAGTAGAAATATAATATAATGTATGGGTTAGAGAAGAAATATCAAAGAACTGAAATATGTCAATAATATGTCTCATCTTGAAAAAAAGACCCAGCAAAAGTCGAAAACTAATATCATTATTCGATTGAATATTTCGAGTGTCCATAATAATTTTTTTGTTAAAATTATTGACTTTTATATAGTAATCAATACATTTCAAAAAAAAAAAAAAAGTGTTCGAACATAAAGTTCCAATACATTATTACGAACAGATAACCGGTATATTTTATTGCGATCCCAACAAATTTACATGTCCGTAGAATAGTTCCTGCACTGAATCCTATTGATTCTATTTTTTTCTTAATTTAATTTTTTTTTTAATATAATGTTATAAGTAGGTACATAATATATTTTATAAAACATTTTTTTTTTTAATTATAAAAACAGAAATAACTATTTAAATAAAGTAAAATAAATTTGCTTAAGATTGTATTCATTGGAATAACCATAAAAAGGTAGGTAGGTACTTAAGTAGTCAATTTTTACAGCCCATCGCAATGTATTATATATACTTTATACTTTATTAACGATATTATAATCATCGTAGATCATTTCGAAGTGCGTTCTCTGTGTCTAAATGGTCGCATATATACGTATTTATGTTTAGTTGAACATACAATAAAGAATATATATAAAAAAAAACAACAGTTTTTGTAACATTTATTTTATTGCTATTAATACCTATATAATATTATACATAATTTTAATTAATTATGAGATTTTTATTCTAATAATTACCAATAAAAATGTTCAGATAATTTCAAAAGTAGGCAATTAATTAATTAGACCATAAGGTGGATGTTTCTAACTAAATTCATAAAAAATTGTATCATCATATATTATTCAAATTGCAATATTTGACAATTATTGTTGAATGTAATTTAAAATATAATATATAACGCTGGTGTATAAATTGTATAATAAAATATTGTTCAATTACTGATATACATACTTAATTGATTAAATAATTACCAATTGCTGATTTGTTCAATACTGACAAATTATTAAAAAATGATTTAATTTTCGATTAACGGTTTCCAATAATTTGTTCAATTACTTACCGAATAATTAATTAATTACTGACGATTACTCGATCAAGTGAATTTAACAACTTGTTATCCATTTGTACATCCGAAATACTTTAGAGTTTATAGTAATTGGATGACTAATAGGTCTAGAAAACGAAATAAATTTTCACTCTCTTCAACATTAACAAAATCTTAAAAAAAAAAAAAAAAATTGACATACAACGAGTTTCACTATGCAAAAGGTATCACACACTGCAAAAGGTGTTCCATTTACAGGGTGTTACACTGTTAAATACACAATCTGTGGTAGTGACATAGCAGATAGTTTCAATTGCATTTTCCCTCCTCCCAAACCAATTTTTTATTGTATTTTACTATACTTAGTTGTCGTAATTTATTTCATACTTACGTACTTTCATTTGCATAAAAGAATATACCTTTTGAATGTTTATTTATTAAATGTTTTAGAAAAAATAAAAAATATTAATACAACTATTCCTGAAATTCATAATTATTTTATAATCGATAACTATCGGTGTTCACCTTATATTAACTATAAAGTATAAAGTTAGATTAAATTATTTGTAATTATTTGATTCTGTGGTCATTGTGCGGTTAAAGTATGGTTAAACATTTTTGTGATAACATAGAGTTAATGGATATTTGACTTAAATAAATAAAATAATATTTATATTCCGTGCTATATGTTCCATTTAGAAAGTAACACAGAGTAATTTAAACTTTAAAATCAAAATCATTTTAATAAAATGTTTGTGTTATCTACCTTCTAAATAGAACATAATGTATTAAATTTATATTTGTATATATAAGTTTAACAATTGAATTGTTTATTTTATGAATAAATACTAGTTTAACCTTTTCAGACCCGAATTAAATCTAGTAGGGTAAAACATGTTTCCTATGTAAATCCATTATAAAAGGAACCTAAAATGTATTCTTACCAAGTTTGAACTGATTCTGACCGTCTGGACCAAAGATACAACTATTCACATTATAATGTCCATTAGGGTTATATAGAGGTATCCGTGAGCACATTATTACGTGCGTTGGGCTTTTCAGTATAAAACAATATGTATATTGTAACATGCAATAGGATTTAGGTGATAAATCAACATTATATATTTTACTAAACATCATTTATAAAGAACAATGACATTTTAAAAAATTTAAAAAAATAAAATATTTACTATAAAAACAAAACAAGAAACAGTATTTTTTTATAAAACATTAAAAATTAATTTTTGAAAATAATTACCAAAAAAAAAAAAAAAAAAATAGATGAATCTTAAATTACGTCTTATTAAAAAAAAAAAAATAATAGATAACCTTGCATTATAAAAAAATCGTTAAATTTCCGAAAACAATTTTTTTTTTGTGACACAAAGATGACAATTGAATTTTATATAGTAAACATATGTTCATCCCGTACAGTCTTCAAATTTAAACCTAATTGTCTTCACACGATCATCATATTCTGTATAAAGGCTTAAATGATCATTTCTTACTTCCTCAAGAGGTTTTTTATCAACAAATTTTTGTCTAGATACAGTGATATTTATGAAAGGAGAAAAACTAAATCATCCACTTAGTTTTGTTCGAATCTTTATCAAATTTTCAGCCAGGTGTTCCTTTAAATGTATCGGATCCATAATGCCTTTTGAAGGTCTTTCAAGATCCATAGCATCTTTATATACTCAAGTCAGGTATTAAATATCGCCATATCAAAAATGTGAAAAAGCATCGGTAAAGTAAACTTTTTTGATTTAATAAATGTACGATAGTAACTAACTATCTGGTCATGTTTGTCGATACCCCCAATACTTTTCTACAGACACCATAGAATTTTTTTACGATCAAAAATTTGTACATCAATTGGTGTTTCTAAATAAATAAAGTTTGATCCAAGTTGTACAGCATTGTTGTCCAACCACTTTACCAAAGCTATATGTTATGATTTGAACATACATTAACCTATTTTAGCTAATTCTTTATCTTTTAGAAACGGAGGATTACCAAACCTATTTGATCGGATTGTCCCAGCAGCACATAAATTATGTTTAGAAAACAGCAAATTAAACTATAAG
The DNA here is from genome assembly GCA_025469235.1 of Pemphigus obesinymphae. Lineage (NCBI taxonomy): Eukaryota > Metazoa > Arthropoda > Insecta > Hemiptera > Aphididae > Pemphigus > Pemphigus obesinymphae. The sequence continues at coordinate 105,614 of JAIPRL010000821.1, read as the reverse complement.
AGGAAAAATATGTGTCAAAAAATAAAAATATTTATTAGGCTGTACATTTTCTACCAATTTCAAAACAACTGTTCCGTCTAGGCTAAAATCCTTTTGCATATTTTCATCAGTTTGAGTAGATGATCCTTGATGCAAAAGAAAATTGTAAACTAGTCCATTCTGCCAAGATAGCAAAAAAAATTTTATTCCCCAAGGTGTTGGCTTTCCTCTAATATACTGCTTCATATACAAAATCCCTTTAAATTTAACAATTTGTTCATTCACATTTAAATTTTTTTCTACTGGTAACTCACTATAACGTTTAAAATGCATCATACAGTGGACGAATTTTTTTAAGCTTGTCACAATTGTCATTTGGCAGGGACTCAAATTGTGTGCAGTACGATACACTTTGTGTAATACGAAATGTAAAGTATGTAACGAAATTAAAAAGTGTGTAGTGACTCTATATTATAGTATTTGTTTTTTAATTTTAAATTTTTTATTAAATTACTTTATTATTATTTTTTATTATTTTTTATATTATTTATTAAATATATTTTTAAAACAATTCCAAGATGTATCATAAGCAAAATCTAAAACGCCAATAAGTGTCAAGTAACACGTTAACAACTATTGCAGGCTATCCTATATTTCATAGATGATTAAGGTACTTTTATCATCACAAAAAAAACCGCTCGCTTATATACTTATATTTAAATTTACATTTCTATCTCAATACAATTGCCACTTTTTGTAATTGTATAAATAGCCTATTTATGTGTTAAATATGTAATAACTCAAAATAATTTTAAACACTTAACAAAAACCACCTATTTATTATGAACACCTATAAGTTTTTATAACTTATATGAACACTTTTGATTTGTATTTTCTGATAATCTGATTAAAACATAACCCTCATCCAATCGATAACTAAAATGAGGCCGCTGAATGGGGAGGGTGATAAAATTCTAAAGTGTGCAATACAAAAAAGTATATATTTTAGCCTCTGTCATTTGATATGGATTTATCATCTACGGCATGGAAACAACTGGAGAGTTCAAAAAGTCTATTTCTGGTCAAGTTATCAACGATTAATGGTACCTATTCAAAAATTATTTTCCCAATACATTCGAATTCGTAGAAAATTTAAAACACCAAAAAGCAAGTGTATAGCAACGATAGATTTTAATTCAAATGTAGTGGTATTTATGAATTTTTAAATTTTTCTGAGAAGCATATAAATTTGTATATTCATCCATATTTTCAAAATTTTTATGAGAAAAATATTTGGTAAGGTATTTGGGTTTAAAATTTTGGTGAAATCCAGCTGATTTGCTGCATATTGTATCATGATTGTCGGAGAAGTAAACGGTATATTTTTCCAAAATATATTTTTTTTTAAACATGGATAAATATAGACCATTTATTTGTATTTTTATTGGAACTCTGTCATATAAATATATTTTGAATCGGTGAAATAGATAAATCTATTACACCATTAAATTATATTTCCATTTTTGTTTCTTCCGTTTCTACTCCCATTTCCTAGGAAGATTTTTCGATTTCAGCCGTATAGTATCATTCCCCTTAGGACATAATTTGAGCCATGCAAATGATTCTCAGGAAAATTGACTATCACCTCTTCATCATTAGACAGTGATGACAATAATCAGAATTCCGACCAGTCCCCAGTAAATTAATTATACCTATCTTGTCCGTTCGACGTGGTATACAAGTATATTTAAATAAAAGTACTTACGTAAAAAAGTAACCAAGTACGGAATATTGACAAGACACCGACTTCAAACATCGACCACATTGAACAAACACTTATAATACACGTATAATACACGTACACAGACGGTATATACATGCTTTCAACTAATCTAAATCTCACTGCACCAGTTGCAGTGATATGGCGTGGGATAAGCAGTGTAAGCGTTGATTGCATCGAAACTTTGAAACAATTTGGCGTTTTAACTTTATACTCGTAATATTATGTGAATTGCATAACTAAATAATTTTATATTACATTCTAATACGATTGCTTGATAAACAGTTTTTTCATCAATAAGATTTCGACCAAGCGAAGATATTTATTTTAAAAATAGACATATCTATAACTTATCGTTAAAATCACGGACCATTATTAGATGGACTATTGGCCCGAGATGTTATACACAAATTACACGATAATAATACGTCGTGGGCTATAGTGGTAGCTGCAGCCGTAGTGTAGCCAAAGAAAATATTACCATTTGACTATAAATTGTCATCCATTCTGGTACTCGTGTAAGCGATTTTCAACTCTTTCCTATTACTACAACGTTAAGGCTATGATCTAAAATTTCATTGTAGAATGGAACACAGGGGAGTAGGTTTTAAACGTTATTGAAATTCACTACAACATTATTCACTATTATATACCTACTATGTACGTTGTGAGCGGTACCTATTATCACATCGTTTTCGCATCGTGACATCATAACAAGTTTATATAAATCTTTACAATATTTTATTACCGACGTAAGAATATAAAGTGATGTCGATCTTCTGCTTAATTAATCGTTTTAGATAAGAGAAATACACAAAAAAAAAAAAAAAAAAGGCTATATAATTTACCATTGAGATAGAGTCTGTGCTATTCGTGTAGTTTAAACTTCAAAGCACATTTTTTAAAAAGAAAAATCTGTTCAGTCGGGGTAGAATTTTGGTTATCGAATAGTATACTATTGAGTACGTGTAAATTAATAAATGTACAGAATTTTAAAACAATGATAAAACATTTCTTTCAATAAAATTATTTTTATCAGAGATATTACTGTAAAAATTTACTGAAAAAAATGTTCAACAATAATTGACATAATTTATATATATATATATATTACCCAGCTAATGTATAAAATACATGGATAATTTGTAAACATTTTTAGTTTATAGAACCATTATTTTCGGAATTACGATTATTATTATTGATCATATATTCTACCAGAAAATAGGGCGCACGTAATGATTACAAATCCAGAGCTGACCTTAAGTAGGGGCCAACGGGCTTTGCATTTTTGTAGGACGTTTTGGCCTCGAATTTACACTGCACGAGCTCCCTCACGCCTCCTCGACCCCTCAAGGGCTTCGAAAATTTTTGGAAATTTAGTATAATACAAAAATAGTGAAAGACCTTTTATTTTTTTATTTTTGCTTTTTTCTTCCATTTCCTTTTAAATTTAATTTGCTTATTTTACTACCACAGACCTTCTCCACCCTAAATCATACTCTGTAGGAAATCCTTAGCTTTGCTTAAAATCTAAATGTAATGTTTATAGTATTGAAACTTTAAAAGAAAGTGATTGTTTAGTGTGAATACGAAATATATAAATTCACTTTATTTTGGTTGATAAGGGGTTTATTTTATATAGCTGTTATCATGGTATGTTCTGAGATTAGAAGATACTGCCACTTGGTAGGTGGGTATATTTTTTGGTAAGTGATAACTATATTTTTGATATCACGTCACGCCACTGCATTGCACATTACAATATTCGTAATGGTATCATAGTTTAACGCATAATACCGCATAATACGCATATTATATTAACATATAATAAAATATATAAAATAATAATATTTGTAATAAATAATAATAATCTGATTATACGCAGTGTTTCATAAGTTTATTTTTTGTGATAATATCATGTAACCATAATTTTATAACTATCAAAGAGTATTAAGTAAACAAAAATTGAAAAAAAATAAAAAATTCCAAATACATCTTACTTTTCATAATATTTTATGGAATTTCAACATGTTAAAAGGTAACTATGGTTATGATAGCAATTTCATCAAAAATATTACAAGTTTTTACATATAATAAAATCATTATGACTGACTTGAGACTCTTATGAATAGTTTTATATAAATAATTAAACTCTACGCACATTGTAATGTACCCTGAGTCTGAAAGGGTTAAATCATTGCTTTTTAATAGTGTCTTATAATTTTAAAAGAAAGATTATTAATTTGATTTTTTTAAAGAAAACTTCTTCATGAAGTTATGTAACATATAATATATCATAATAGATTAAATTTTATATTAAATTAGATACTGAAATATATTCTCAAGACTAAATAAAAATTGTGAATTTTTGTATTGAAGTAAACTGATAAATCAATAAATGAGTGACTAATGAGTAAAAGGAAATGATTATAAATGAGAAATTCTATGAATACGATTATCTAAGATATTGATCCATTGATGTCCATAAGTTAATTTCAGGACGGGGGAGATAAAATTCAGTCATATTATTTTCATATTTTTGACATTACTACACTTTACTACCAGCTATAGCAAATATTAATCCTCATGTAATTCCCTAGAAAGGCCATGTTTTTCCCCTAACCCCTACCCTCTAATTGACGTCCATAAGAAAATCTTAACATCTAATAAAACTATGCAAGTTTCTCATAAAAAAAAAAAAAATATTTAGTTCTAGTCCACCACTGTTCAAGTAGGCGTTGAGTAAAAACCTTTTTGGTATTTTAAAGAGGTTATTTTTTTAATTTTTCCCGTAGTTTCCTTATCCGTAAAGAATTTACGTTTTATTAAGGCACATATTTTATAAATGTAAGGGAAATAACAAAATAATAAATAAAGTTGCGTAAATATATTTATCTATCTATATATATATTAATAATATTATACCGAACTTAGTTCAGAAAAATGATTTGAGTGCAATGATTTATCTTTGCTTTCAAATTTAAAAGTATTATAGTAAAGAATAATAATAGTACACTATCTTGTTCGAGGATCGAATGGACGGTGGAATAACTTCTATCATCCGAATATAGACGATTTTTTACCTATTACATATTACGTACAATAGTCAAAATAAAATATTTTTATACATTCGTTGTATATTATATAGTTTGTAAAAAAATATGCCCAAAAATTTGTTTGATACACGGACGACCAGAGGATTAAATTTTTTTCTGGGTTCTTGGACATTTTCGTTTGAAATTATTTTTCCTTTTTTTTTTTTTAATTTGTTTAAATTGGTCGTAAGTACCTACGGGTTTTTATTACCATAATGGAATTCTATCTAAATATAAATATAAATATTGGTTCATCAACGGTGTCATGACTAAGCTCATTAGCTATTCGTAAAAATCAACTATAATATATTCTACACAATGAAATTCATCACTGCGGATAACACTTCCAAGATAATATTCAGATAATATTCTTTGATATATAGTGACCACATAAGCTCAACTTCAGTGACGTGTTTTAGTAAATTTTCGTTCCAAATGATTTTTCAAATCTGTTGTTTGTGTATTTATTTTTATTATTGTAAATTAAAATGTAAATATTTTCTTATTTAATTAATATAGTTATTTGTAAATAATACTGCATAGTGTATAGGTATTCTATATTCATATAAAATAGGTACGTTATTACAGTTTGTAACTGTTGGCAAGGTCATACTAACATAACATCGTACTAACATCTACTACGTTTCAAAGGTTCTAAAACTGTTCACCTGCATAATATGCACTAACGCTGCTGATTCAAAATAACTGGGAAAATTGAAAAATTAGATTTTTAAAGTAGAAATTTGATGATATTTTCATTAAAAATAGTGTAAATATGAATTGGTTGAATTGGTATTTTGGGTGAAAAATGAGCTTGTAGAAAAACAATAAACCTAATAAAATACAATATAAAAAAATGCCATCAGTGGTGGATGTATTTCGTTCGTCGGATGGTGTTGGACGTTGTGATTTTGTAAGCAATGATAAATCATTTCATTAAATAAAATTATTTTGATCGGAGTTCGATGTAGTATACAAAACTATTACTAAAAGTAATAATATATTATTATTGTCTAAATTAGACAAAACGTAATAAAATACCGTATAAAAGTGACTATACTGATTCCATCATAAAAAAAAAAAAAAAATACTCATAATAATTAAAACCCATAACTGGGTTAAAATGTATATCATATTAAATATTATCATATCCAAAATGTTTAAATTTGTTGAGATTTAGAATTAAGTTCTACATCAATTTTAAGGAACGTATAGTCACAATAGTCAATATAATATTGAAATTTCACCTATATAGAAACATCGGTAGGTACTCGGAAGTATTAAAAAATTGATTGTTTTGTTTAAAATTGTATCTACTGCACTTTCTACTATTGATAGTAGTGGTGGGGGATTAATTTTGTGAGCTATTTATGAGGGAGGATGATGGGAATTAATTCAACCCATGGATTTTTTTTTTGGTAAAAGATTTTTTCAAGATTCATACGATTTATGCAAGACTTTCATTCCTACCCCTGTACCTGTTCTCGTTTTTTTATTCTTACTTCTTGTAAACGTACATTTATTAAGATATACTTTAATTCTGCAATCCGTTCATTGCTACTTTTAGTGACCTATCGATCTTTTCTTTTTTATTTTCCTTACCATGCTTATGTTCAAAGACATTACCAGTTCACTGGAATTTTTTGGTCAATTGATATATTTCTATAATCTATTTTATATTGGATTTTTTATACATTTCTTGCATCATTTTGTTCTTTTAGCCGTAAATTTGAACTAAATCAAATTACCAAACATACCAAATGTAAATTTGGCCGTATATCCGTCTAAGTACATTTCTTTCAAACACAATAATTTTTCTTCGTATCTGATCGTAAAAATGTCGAGTACATTCTTGAATTTTATATATACAGTTCTTTTTATTTGAACAACTTTCCCAAGACATAAATCTAGTTTTTTATAGAATAGGTACTTTGAACTTAATTATATTGGGAATATATTATTATTATTACTGTAATTTACATTAGTCCCAAATTATGAAACTTGGGTAGTATTCCAAATACTTTTTAAATATATTTTTAGTATTTTCCAGTATTTTATTTCTTCAAAAGAATTGGTTTTAAAGTTTTAACCATATTTCAATTATATTATTAAAAACATTTTTAACATGTTTCCTTGAACTCAAATGTAAATGATTGGATAGAATTTAAACTAATTATAATACCTCGACCACACATTGATTACTGTTTATGATTGATTAAGTAAAAATGTAATTACTACCTACTTCATATTTTTATCATTAAAATCTAGTACATTAACATAAAAAAAGTATTCTAAAAATATTTAGAATACTTTTTGTGCAATATTTCCAATACTTTGGGAATCCTATTATCATATAACATTCGAATACATGATCTAAAAATTTTTTTTTAAGTATTTGGAATATATATTTGAAATTCTTTTCAGAAGTATTTTATCAAAGTTTGACTATAGTTATTTGAAGCATTTAAGTAACTCTGACAGGATTTTTAAAAATAAAATAAAACCTTCACATTTTAAACATTGTAATAGCATGCTCTCAGCCATTTTATTGACTCAAAAAAAAAAAAAAAATCATTTTTACAACCGAAAATCTAATAAAAGAATTACACTCGTTTAGTAATAAAATATTATAATATTATATCCAAAATGTCAAATATATAGATATGACATTACATACATACAAATTCAACGCCAAGATTTTCATATTATGTATATATTATACAATAATAAAAGTTTTTATTTACTACCGGTTTCAAAGAAATAAAAAATTTAATTGAAAACTATTTAATATTTTTCGGGTTTTAATTTTTTTTTGACGTTTTATTATTATTATTATTTTTTTTTTGTTGCCCGATAATGTCATATATTGATGAAACCGGTAATAAATATAAACTTTTATTTATAAATAATATAATACTCTATACATTGATTGTATTTTATATATGTTATATGCATTTATATTGCATAACATTATTTGTAACTATTCCCTCGAAAAATGGTTACAATGAAAGTATCAGGAAGAGACAAATTAAAATGGCACAGAGAATTATTTTGCTCGGTTCAAAACAAAATATAAGTAATTTTAAGGTAATTTAAATTGAATAATAATGTTTGTAATATATAATTATATTATAATATACATTATAGTACCTATATATATATATACGTAATTATGAATTCCGCGCATAGGCACTTAGAGTTAATGTAAAAACAAAATACAACATTATATGTCGTAAATTGTATTACTTATTTTAACATAGCTTAATTTCGTATGCACTACAATGCATTATGTGCATTACGAAATTGCAAGTGTGCTACACCATGAATTTAAAAATCATGTAACAATATTATGATAGGCAAATATTGGTAAATAAATAATTGTAATAACTCAGATAATTAAGATAATTTAACTCAAAGACATTCGGAAGTTAATACTATAAGTTGACAAATATTATTTAAAATAGGTAGTTAAGGAAACAGTTAAAATGGATAAAACATTTAACTAGGTTAAATAAAACTACTATATTTATTTTTCATTTGGGAAATTTTAATTCAAATATTCAAAATAACTCAGCTGCAGTGTACAAAAATTCACTCACATTACACAATAAATATTAAGTATACCCATTTTACGAAAGTCGTTCGTTCTCAAATTTCTAAATTACCTAATAATTATCAAAATTAACTGAATGAAGCCCTCAAGATTTCGGCAGTAGATGTTAGTCCATTGTTCCTTTAGTTCTCGAAACAGATAGTGTAGTATTACTATTTTAGATCGAAAATAAAAGATAAATACTTGCATTCGACAAAAGATTCTGAGCGAAGTTTGGTATAATATTATTTTATGATTTCCAACAGATTTCTGTTGTTTTCAGCAGTTTTTCTTTACACATTAAAAAAAAAATTCACAATTTCTAAAATAAATGTTATTGTTTTATAGTAAAAAGAAAGAGTTTTAGTAGAAAAATCGTAGCCAATTCTTACTCATAAAAGTGTATACATACGCAAAAACAAATCCAATTTAAAAATTGTATAAATATCAATAAAAAATGGTCAAGAACTTTTGAAAAATATTATATTATATATTATTATATCACGTAAATATTGTATATAATATTTATATAGTAAATATTTTTTTATATTCAATATAGTCAATAATCATTGTAAACGTTAAGTCTCTGTAAGCATTATCATTTTCTGATTTATAATCGAATTCATTCATTTTCAATAGGTAAGTAGTTTCCTGTTATGCAGGAAAAATCAAAAAACTGTCTCTCGGTTAAAATATAAACTAAAATTATTTTCTTTCAGAACGTTCTTTCTTTCTAAAAAAATTTCTTTTTAAGAATTTAACCTATATTTCTATCTGGTAAATTATATTCATACCTTTATGAAAAAATTAATAAGAAAAAATCATGCTTTTTTTTAATCAATACATTGGTTTTTCTTCATTATGCCCAGAGTCTAAAAGTAAGATTAATGCAATGAACATTTAATGTAGTTAAGTTAGTTAGTTAATAGGAAATATATCAATTAGGCTGAAACTACCAATTTATTATATATTAATAAAATATTTCATTATATTAAATTAATAATAAAATAATATATATACGAGTTTAACATATTAAATGAATATATTAATTTAACAATATAACTTACATAATATTGCAATGAATAACTGCAATAATATACTTTCAAATTGTATTTAAAGGTATTTATACATTCTTCAACTATATTTTAATTTTAAGTTTTCGAACCTCTTTTAGAAAATCGAGAATGTACTTCACATTGTATTTATTTCCGTGCTTAGCAAAAACGCAGTAACTCCAAAATCTCAATCTTTGGGAAATGGTGTTTGAAATTTAGGCTATTTTTTAAACTTTAACTCATAGTATGATAGCACTTGAATATTATTATATTTGGAGTTAATATTTATATAATAATTTTTACACAGGGAATATGAAAATGCAATTTTTTATATAACATTTTTATTCCCTGTATCTTAAAATGGACACCCCCTTTTTCCTTATGCATTTCAGTAGCCAAAACATAAATACATACAAATCGGAGTTACTTCTTATATGGTTATGGATGTTCACACAATGAATATAGCTTAATACATAAAATGTAGTATCTCCTTTTATTTATATAGATAAAAATCCTTATTTAACAGTTGAAATCATTTAATAATAATAATAATAATAATAATAATAATAATAATAATAATAACAACCTTACAATAAAAAAATGTTTCACAAAAGAATACATTATCTATTTAAAACTACAAATTGTAATATTATGAATAATTTATAGGATTAAAATTCTTCGAAAATTCCCTTGAAAACTATTAATATCATTTTGAAAATAGAAACAATATATAAAACAATTTTCAAGCTTCTGAGAATTGATATAAATCTTCAGCTTCTTCAAAAGTTGGAAGATCTGTCTAAAATTTTTTTCTGTTTTCTGGCATTAAAGGAACAAGTATTTTTAATATACACTCTTTCTTTGAAGAATGAATACCACGTGGAATTTGCCTTTCTAAAGGTACAAACCCTTTTTTAATATAGAATTTTTTAGAAAATCTAATTTTTGAAGTGGATAATAATGATCATTATTTGTAGAATAAATTTAAAAAATACTGATTTCTTACTGCTTTTATGTGTACAATATCATGTAAAATTGGCCTTTCATCTTGTTTCTTAAATTTTAAGGAAGAACTGTCAGATTTATAATCAAAAAAATGACTAACCTTTATAACTTTTGCATCAACTCTTCCTGAATTACAATTTCTTATACACTTTTCAAAATCAAAGAAATCATATACTTTTTCCTTTTTTTTCATTAAAAATTCTACTTGGTGGTGGAAACTGTCAGCCGACATAAATGAATGACCAGGTTGGAAGTATTGTAAATTTATTACATTAGCATCAATGTTTTCTGAGTTAATTATATAAAAGTTAATAAGTACCAGTTTTTTCTGTGATGAACAGTTATCAAGCCATATATAATGTATTTATTCATTCTTTTGTTAAAAATAAAATATTGGTAAAAACAACTAGTTATACTTTAATCTAAATATATTATAATATTTTGTTTTTCATTTAATAATAATTACATATTGATAATATATGGAGATAATGCATTTTGAATAATGACACATAAGAAAAAAAACAACTGTATCTCCAATTAATAAGAAAAAATATTGCGGCATATCCATGGATTTACTGCTTTTTTGGTTCCGATTTGGATTTACTGCGTTTTAGTTTCCGAAATGTAAATAAATGTGGACTTACTACATTTTGATTTATTTTTTTAAACGTAATAAAACCGGTTTACACACGGATTTACGTAATTTTTATCTCGAAAAATGGTACAAAACTGCTTTATAAACCCCCCAGATACACATATCTCAAAATGACGAAAATTGGAGTTACTGCGTTTTTGCTAAGCACAGCAGTATAGGTAGGTATAAGTGTCTTTCTTAAAATTAATTTAAACGAATAATATCTCAATAAATTACAGGTATGTTGAATTATATTTTATAAGAATTATTAGATTAATTTGTATTTAATAAAAATTACTTCATTAAAAGAGTAAGTATTTATTTACCAAAATGTTGTAATAAACGATTTTTTTTTTTTATGAAATTATTAACAGAGGAGAATACAATGAATAATAAACTAACAAAATATTAAACCATCTTTTATTTAATAATTACAAATTACAAAATTGAAAAATTAAAAATACATATAAATACGACATGGTTTAAAATATACAATATTTATAAATATACCATGAATAATACATAGGTAATAATATATGTAGGTACCTATGAGTTTACCTCCGTATTTCAGTCACAAATAAAATAAAGTCCCACATATATTCGTAATTAACCTATATGATTATGTTATATATTATTGTTGATTTTCTAAAATGTTATACTGTCGTCCAATATTCAATATACATACGTAATTAATAAAAAATTATTATTGAAAAAAAAAAAAAATTAATGTAGGTATCGATTTATTATATTTATTGGTATTTATTTGGATTATAATTTTAATCTAATTTAGAATAAAAATTACTAATCAATAATATTAATTTCAGTCCTTTAATCCTCTAATAATAGTTTTGGTATATAGTATTAAATGATTATTAAAATAATACCTAAAAAAACTATATCGATTGGGTATATAGGTACCTACCATAGTTAACATAACAGTACGATACAACGAATCAAAATATGATAATTTCCAAGTGGATATAGATACCTATAATAATATTTTGACGACGATTTTGACGAATATTTGAAAAAAAAAAATAAAATAATAAAATAAAAATTAGTATTCTCAATTCACTTAATGTAATAAGTGCATAGAGATATACTATAGGTAGGTGTACCATATTATAATACATTGTGTTGCAGTGCCGTTGACGTGTTGTAGATAAAATATCGACGAATCGATTATTTAACAGAACGGTCTGTCGAATATCCTGTTGGGCCGCACGTTGACATACCTAATAATATATATTGTTGAAGAATAATTCGCTAAATTATATTCCGTTTACGTCGTTCAAAATGCAATTAAAATATTTTTTATTTATTTTTTTCATTTTATTATTCCCTTCATTATTCGCCATATTATTATTTATCTTTTATATATATATATATATTCTATATATGTACACTGGCTGTATGCGGTATGTACGTTTTGATAAATTAAGAATTATGTAAGTGTTTTCCGCACGCTGTTGCGTTATTCATGACGTCGTAGGTTCACGGTCCACATCATCGAACGGATGCGACATTAATTCAAAACGAAATATCGTCACCGTACAAAATAATAATATCTTAAAGTGATTTTCACTGTATACATATTATAGGCATCTGGCCGCAGCGATTTAAAATTTCCGCATAATATATATTGTATAATATGGTAATCGTGTCAACCAGAGGTGTTTGATGACATCGCTGCATCTAATATACGATTATTGTCGGTTTATAACGGATACCAAATGTATACAATATTAATACGTACGATGTCCGTAATAGCACGGTTAGGTTCCGTTTCACAATACGTGAATAAACGGTAAATATTATTCCGAAATCCTCAGTACTTATGGTACCATTACGATTATCTATGTTTTTTTTTCCCCCTCTCTCCGAAATCCGTCCAACAGGTCAATAAGTGCAGAGGAATACGGGCCGGGAACGGCAACCGTGCACTTTTTATAACCTACAATTTTCGTCCCTACACTCGTTTTTGTCAAAATAATACATCCCCCTTGTAATTATATAAATACCTACAAAGATTATTGATTCATATTGGTGTTTTTTTTTTTATAAAAATTTGATTTTTTCTTTAATTAGCGGCACCCCCAAATAGGTCACATGAAGATACATTGGGACCCCAAAATGTAGGAAAACTTTTTTTTTTTGCCATTATATGTACGAGAAGTATAAAAATGTATAGGCATCCCTCCGCTTATTTTGAGCCACTGAGTATAGGTATGCAATCCCAAATTGTGGGTCGTTATTATATTTTAGATGGGTCGGGTAAAGTTTTGAAATCTACAAATATATAGTGGATATTGACTTTATTACAAATATCTCTGAACATTTGAACGCGTTAAATGAAAATTTTGATTCATATTGTCCGAGTGAGATGAAGAGCTATCAACAAATGAACTGCATTTCAAATCAATTTCAAGAACAAATCATGACGAGTGGATTATCGATAAAAGCTGAAGAGGAATTAATCGAAATTTTTGAAAACAGTTCACTGAAAATTAATTTTAATCGAAAACATTTAATCAATTTCTGGTTATCTGTTCAAGAAACTTATCCAACTCTTTCTAATGAAGCTGTTAAGAAGTTGCTACCTTTCATTACATCGTATAATTGTGAAGTGGGCTTTTTGGCGATGGTTGCTATCAAAACAAAATTACGAAGCAAATTGCAATTTTCAAACTCTCTACGCCTCAAATTAACAAATGTTGAAATACATATCAATGCAGTCATCAAAAAAAAAAAAAAAATAGAAAACATTTACACCCTTCTCATTAAATATATAATAAGAAATTAAACTTTTTTTTTTTTAAATTTATTAAATTAATTATATATTTTTACCATATTAAATAGTTAATTAATTAAGTATATGAGATTACTGTAAATGTATTTTTAATATAAATATTATGATTTTTCTATATATAAGTATTTTATTTTTTTATTAATGAGCATTGAGCATATAAAAAAAAAAAATGGTCAATAATATGTTGTGGGTCACAAAATTTAAAAAAATTAACAAAATGGGTCGTACTATGAAAAGTTTGAAACCTCTGCAATAGAGTAATTGCAACTTTGGTATCAGATCTGTAGGTAGTGGGCAATAGCTGAGTTAGGTGCATACGACTGATATACGTAAATGAGTAACACTTATAAGTAATAATAATTATAATAGTTACAAATCTAACAACAATTTATTATTGAATCTCGTGCTTAAATTTTATAAAAGGCGTATGAGTTAAGAGGATGTTAACACACTCGTTCTAATGGTATTAAAGTACGTTTGCGTTCTATATGACTAAAACTTCTCTCTTAGTAATCGCAGAGTAAAATTTTATGTAAAATATGAAAAATCAGAATAATTTCTTCGCTGTAGTTGGAGTTTTTTTTATACCTTTTAGTATTTAAGAATTTTACGATTTTTAATCATAGATTTTTTATAGTCTTTCAATTACATATTTTGAAAAAAAAATTCCATCCAAGAGCATAGTAAATGTTTTCATCTTTCATATTTTGTATACATTTGACTCTGTGATTTCAAACAGAGAAGTTGTAGTTATAAAGCGAAACTGTGATTTTTAACAAATGCCATTAGGTAACTGGAACATATAATTATGTTACATTTTTGACTACAAAGAACTGTAACTGTATATCTGTTTAGATACGATTTTTTTGTATGATTTAATATATTGTATTTAATATACATATTATTAATGTGTTTGGAAAGAACGCGTTCACTTAAAAGGCATTAGAACGCATTCGTGAACGCGTTCCATTTTTTAACGAACGTGAACGATTTTACTTACTTCATTTAACGTTCATTTTACATTTGATATTGTACAAAATTTAAATTATTTTAAATTTTTATCATTTATTGGAGACACAAATTGTCAATAATAAATATATTTAATGTATGATAATAATAATAATAATAAATTATAAATTAAAAATTAAATTGAGTGTGTTTCAATTTTAATGTGACAGTCATTTAAATATAGCCCAGCAATAAGTTATAAATTAGATTAGGTATGGCTGTATGGGTCTACGTACCTACTTGTTTTCTATTCTATGAGAGTAAGTATTTTAAACATGTGTACAGAGTACAATGGATTTATAGTTCTATTAACTATTTACCTATAGATATACTACTATACTATGCACATAGTAAGAAGTTGCGGTGAGGTACAGCGGCAAAACCCTTTTTTTTGGATCACTCATAATTTTTTTCAGGTTTAGTTTTGAAGTTATAGCGATATTAAGTTTTTTTGATTACGACACATTTTACGTTGCACTTTCGTATAAAAAGACAAAAAATGTCGTTTTCATATTTAGAATGTATATTATTAGGATTACGCACTATCAATATTTTTACTGATAATTTTAATCCATATAAATTATAATTCAATTTCGCAATTTCTCATGGAAATACGTATCGACAACGCTGCATTATCGTAAGTATTTTGGGAAAACATAGCTACGCTCGCGAATGTCTCAAACTAAATCGAAAATATTTAAATATTCCCCTGATTTGTTGTGACACACCATGTCGCGTAAGTAAATAACAAATTAATTAAAATATGATTTAAGTGTACTTCTTCGAGTCGCATCTATAATGCAAGGTCACTCGGACAGTTTAATTCGAAAATATATCCCGATAAAATACAAAATATTGATATAAATACCACAGAATAGATACTACAAAATATAAAAATATTGATAGTACATAATCACATAAACAAACTATTGAAACGACAATTTTCACATGAAAACGCAACGTAAAATATGTCGTTTTACGAAATCAAAATAACTTAAAATTGCTATAAAACTTCACAACTAAGCCTGAACGCAAATTTTTTCAAGCACTTTTGAAATCAAAACGTTAAAGCGCACGTTTTAAAAAAAAATGGGTGTTCCGTAAACCATATCTAAGTAGGTAAGTACCTACTAAGTTGCAATCATTTAATAAAAAAATTAAATTAACGCTTTCGATTTTTAGTTAAAGAACGTGAACGCGAACGCGAACGCGTTTGATTTTTTAGTGAACATTCCAAACACTGATATATATATACATAACTATTATTATTATAAGTACAGTATAAATAATATTATGATTTAAGGACTTAAGTTAATAAATCGTTACAAATGGTAAAATAATATTTATTATTAAATTTTAAATTAAAGGATAAACCGTATCTTAGATAGTTACATACAATTGTATCTTGTTACTTTTTTTTTTTTAGTAATAATAAATACTAGTTACATTTTTTATTTTTTAACAGTTATGGTTAATTAATTTATACTATAGTGACTATTTTACGATAAAAACTTTTTGTATAGTTACCTAATTTTTTTTTTCTTTATTTAGAATAGATACAATATATCTATTTTATATTTGTATGTTACTTTATTCTATAGATTACTAGATGAAGTGTACCAATTCAACATTACATAACATTTTATATTAATATTTATGGGTATTTAATAATATTTGAATACTATAATCTTCTGCTCCTTCGCCTTTTCTTATTTTTTTTTTAATTTAGGGTCGGCCACCCTAGTCTTACATTTCCACTTAACTCTATCTCCCGCATCTTCATCACTCTACCTTCCTTATTTTACCTGCCGTCAACACCTCTCCCCCAATAGGAATTCTTTTGTCACACAAAACACCTGACGGCTTCCCTCCACTACATCCATCCACACATAATTCTATGCTTTATATTCTCTTTGAGACCCCCTTCTTTCCGTACAATGGACCCTAAGTATTTGAACCTTTCAACCTCTGCCACTACATCTCCACTCAACTTAATTTGTTCCCTTTTCCTATTCTCTCTGTTTTTCTTTTCACCAAAACCGTACTCTATATTTTCTGTTTTACTCCTACTAATTCTTAGTCCTTTAATTTCAAGAGTTCTCTAGTAGACTCTTCAAGTCTACCATTAATATTCGCAAGGCTTTCTCCTATCAATACAATATCATCTGAAAACAGCATGTATCATGGTATCTCACCGTGTATATCCTTTGTTATTTCTTCTATTACTAAGAAAAACATATAAGGGCTCAAAGCTGAAACCTGATGCACTCCTACCCTGATTCTAAAATCCTCAATTTCTCTTGTACTGTACATTTCATTCCCGTATTCAATTACGTTCACATAGGTACACCTTTGGTAATTCATTAATGCCCACTTCAAGATCTCCTTAGGAATCCTATAACAACCCTTCTCTAGATTAATAAATACCATACACAATTTCCTTTGTCTGTGCTTCTCTACAATTCGTCTTACACAAAATATTGGCTCTATTATTAACCTCCCAGGCATAAACCCAAACTTATTTCTCCTAACAAATATCTCACTTCTTATTCTCTTATCCATTATCATTTCCCAAATATTCATACTGTGGCCTCATAAGTTTTATCCCTTCATAATTTCCACATTCTTATACATCTTTACCCTTAAATATTGATACCACACAGCTCATCCTCTACGCTTTTAATCAATATACCATATTAAAGAACTTTGTCAGCCATCCTATACCTAAATCTTCTAATACTTTCCGATTTCCATACTTAAATTGGTAAGTACTCCATCCGGTCCCACGGCTTTCATATTTTTTATTTTTCTAACGGCGCTCCACACTTCCTCAGTCCTTTTCCCTTATTAAATCCACTATACCCAAATTATACTCAACTCGATCAATTCCTTAAATCGGAAATTCTTCATTTTATAATTTCTCAAAATATTCTTTACGTCTCTTTATCACTTTTTTTTCCTTTGTTAACATCCTCCTATCATTATCATTTATTCACTAAATATTTTTAAAGTCCCTGGATTGTTTTTCCCTTCTCTTAGCCAGCCGGTAAACTTCTTTAAATTTTAATATTGTAATAATTTTGTAATTAATCTAAAATAAAATATAATATTGCATTAGATAACATTTTCATAAATTTCTATAAAGTTCATATAACTATTTTATAATTATTTTTGAAATTGTTTTCCTGTCACCGAATCTGGATAACTTCAATTATTGATTAAGACATTATTTTTAAGGGTTGCTGTAAATAGCGTATATCATTATCAATATTTCATGTGAATTTTGAGCCGGATATATTATTTATAGAGGTACATTACTTGAGGCATGGGTGTGTTATATAATAATATATACCTAATGTAAATTATACCCTGAGTATTTTTGAAACATATGAAAGTTGCGACACGGATTCGAGACATGAGTAAATACACACATAGCCAGTAATAAATTATTTCAACTTGTATAATATATAAATATATATTTATTGTATGTTTTTCAGATTTACATATCAGGTTCTAAATAACCAATTAAAAAATATATGTATTTTCATTATGTTATTTTTTTATATTTTCAAATTGAGTTGAAATCATTGGCATCATTATTGAATAATTTAAAAATAACCATAACATTCAAAAATTCGTAATAAGTTATCAATATTATACATTTAAAAGTGCTCTTCTGAATTATTTGAAAATACTGATTTAGAACATTTGAGTTCTGATTTTAAATCCGTCATATGTACAAAATATTATTATCAAATAAATACTATATGTAGCCTCAAAATGAAAATATTTTACAGTAGGTAGTATCTAATATTTCAGGAGAGCGTCTTTAAAATTGGTTTGTAAATATTTATTTATCGTATAGAAAAAAAATTCTATAATTTATATATATAAAAAAAAAAAAATAAATAAGAATGTTTTCTTTAAAAGTACATGCATATAAATATATTAACTAAATGTTTAAGTAAATTCATTGAACATAATAAACCAAGGAAAATTGTTTAGAGTATAAAATAGGTGTTATAGAAAAAAAAAATTTTACTCTCTATATATTAAAAATATAATATTTTATATTTATTATTATAAAATTATTATAGTAATATAGTGTTATTACTTATTAGGAATAATAATAGGAGATAAAACTTTTTTTAATCTAAACAAACTATATTGGTAATTTCTAATAATTATTATAGTAGGTACCTATTTATATTCATATAAATATTAAGAGTAAGATGTTCTATTATTTAGAAATCAAAATTAATGTATTTGTGAATATATTAAAGACACTGAACCTATTTATTTTATACATTTCATTCATTATTATCCGAATTTCCGAAAAAAAATCATTTCTAGCTTAAAATGTGCGCAATTTCAAACCTACTATGAATAATTGAATATAGGTTTAAACCTGTACATTTCAAAAACAAATGCATACTCTTTTTTTTTACTCTGAGGCAATGAGTACATAGTAGATAGACATGATTAAATAATATTCGAGATACAATTTAAAAAGTACAAATGGTCAAAACTTTTTTTTCTGTGATTTACCTACTTGGAGTTTTTAGTATAAAATATAATTTTTTTTTTTTCATTTATACCGATTTAAAGTACCTATTTATAGTATTTATAAGCAAAAAATAAAAAAAGAGTATCCCATATCTCGTATTTATAGTATGTTTTCAGCAAAGAAATAATATATATTGTACCTTGTATCTAGAGAATCTAGAAACAAAAATATATTATATCTACGTATCTATAAGATTTCTTTATTTCAAATATCTTGTCCATTTCGAACGTATCTATATGTGAATGTTTATCTGCGTTTATGTGATTTAACTGATTTTAACAGTTACTTCTCTATATTGTATGTATGTATTTATATACTTTTTCATATATACCATTTAACTTATTTTTTTTCATTTTTTAATATTTCTCGATTGTGATAATTTACATTTTGAATTATATCAATATATAAATGATATCGATAAACATACCGAAGCCGACGTTTATAATGTAATATTATTGAATCTAAATAAATTAAACTATTACAATAATAGTATAATGTTGCATTCTATCAATGGGTGTATAAGCCGTGCAGCTCATCTACGCCCTTGTCGACCGTTACACTTTTAAATCTGTATGGGTTATTAAAATTGTGGAAACACCGACATGTTGCCTACATAATTTATTTTGAGGTTATACACCCAGAAAATACTGATTAACTAATTAAATTTTAACCTTTATCTAGATAACTATCTTATTTTGTGATAATATCCGGCACACATTGTTCAATTAATATTTTTGAACCCCTGATCTGGTCAAACGTGTGACGTCACCGAGAGCGCAGATGAACTGGACGAGTTATAACAATCTATAAAATGTATAATATTTTGACAACTTTTAATAATAGTAATTTATAATTTTAGTCGGGAGAACGAAAATTGGCCGCTGGCAAATGTGTTAGCAACTATTTTTTTCTGATAAGGTTAAGGGTTCTCAAACTAAGACACGCTATTATTTCCTTTTTAGATTCGTTCTGGGTACAAATGGAATCTTTTGGCTATTGTGGTTTTATTTTATGGCGATTGTGGACCATTATCACGATTTTCGTACGTATCACTAAAAACAATTTTACGTTACCCCGATGAAAGTAAACCGCCAGGAGCGTTCGCATCAACGGTAACTTTTCGTTCTGCCGACTACATAGAGGAATATGCGGACAAAAATAATTTGATCGCATGTGGTCAGGTTTAATAAAACATTTTGGTAATTATTTTTCGGAGATATTTTTTGTCTACGTATAGTGTATGTATAATATATATATATGTGATACAAAATGTATGCATTTAACAAGTCGAATAGGATTTTAGCCATAAGCTACTATAGTTATCGCTGCACAAGTATAGAATATGACGTAAAATTTGTTCTATTATAAGTGTATACATATTATTAGGTATACTGTTTTTTCGTTTGATTTGTTGCGTTGAAAAAAAATATTTGTTTTGTTTTTTTTTTCTCGCATTGAAACCAAATAGATGTTCGCGTGTTTCGTTATTTATTTTTTTTTCTCTCGTTCACATAATAACATACGCATATATAATATTTTAAAACGTAGACGATTATGACGTATATAGAGACGATTTTCCAGCCGATTATATTTTATCATATTATGGTTTGTTTAACGCGAAGAAAACGAATCGAAATAATATCTATTGTATAAAACGTATGTACATACATATATATACCACAATAAGAAAAAGTCAGGTATACACTGTACCGGCACAGAGCGATCGGTGGAAGTGTTACGTTATTCTTTTATTTAAAATAAAAAAAAATAAATAAAAATAGTTTCAATTAAGTGTGCATCTACCTACTAATTTTACCGATCGCGACGGACGAGATCAGGTTTTGCGTGAAAATATTTCCGTTTCGTTTTACTTTATGTTCTTTTTTTCCGAAATTCTAAACGCAAGAACACGGTATACATGCCGACATTATTATAATAAGATATATGTAAATGCTCGCATAATACACAACCGTATAATAATATAATCTATTATTATGTATATATTGGAATAAATTAAAACTCAACTTATTGACACCTCGTATACATAATAAGCTTTAACGACTCGATCGCGGTCTTCCATCATCTTGTATACAAAACGATTATCTTAAGTACCAAAACCAAGAAAACCATGTACTTACGTATTATTACATTGATTTAGACATACGAATCTGACAAAATTAGGACTGCTTAGAATTTTCGGATTTGAAATCTGAAAATATATTGCTATTCTGTAGGTTTGTTCACTTCAGCGAATGTCGAAAACAGAGATTTAAAATTTTTGCTACAAATAGTAAAATAGGGTATTTAATTTTTGGAAATTTACTCGTTTTAAAACCTTTGTTATATGAAAATAAAACATACCTAATATGAACAAATGATTCCTAAAATTCTCTAGTCAATAATCTACAAATTCTCCATATATTTTCAGACTTAAAAACGAAATATTGTAAGTATCCGTAATCTCGTCAAATTTTTTATGTATAAGCCGTTACGCGAAGAAATACAATATTGTTTTATCTTATTTAATCAACATGACTTGTACATGCGCGTTTGGAACTGTAGTGCATCATAGTGTTAGTCCGTGTGATACACACACCATCGACAGTTCGCCTATCACACACTACAATACAAACGGTAATTATTTTAAAAATTACCGTTTGTATAACCCATTTAAACTGACGTGTTTGCACACCATATTTTTAAGGGTTTTGCATAGGTAGGCGGCAATCTTTGTGAAATATTAAGAAATATGAAAATTCAACGATTTAAAAATATTTAATTACATTTCAAAAGTAATTTTAAAAAAGTCATGTGTCAGTACCATTTTTTATTGTTGTGTTATCACGATATTTGTTCAAAAATCACGTACTACATTATTTATAACTACAACAGCTTTCCTCTGTATAATTGCCGTCAAAATGTATACAAAATATGAAAGATGAGAATATATACTGTGCTCGAGTGTGGAAGATTTTTTACAATATATATTTTTAAAAATTAAATTCAATAATAGAAAATCGTGAAATTTTAAAAAAATTTTTAGAAAAGGTACATTAAAAAAAATGTTGACTTAAAAAATTCTATGCTACGGACTCTCCGATTATAAAGAGATAAGTTGTAGTTAACGTTTAAGTAACGTATTTTAGTACTTCTATAATAAATGAATTTTCATTGGTAAATAATATATTATTGAAAACTACATTGAAAATGGTTGAGTCCACAATTTGGGGGACAACTTCGTGCCGGTCGTGTAATGAACAATTAATTTTTAAAATAATTTGTCATTTATAGAATGTTTAAAATAGTATTTTGTGTACCTTTGAATCAGGGTTTTGCTTAAAAACACAGCTAAGATTCCCACTGGGTGATATAATTATATAAACTTATATTAATAAATTAAGGGCTACGAGTCAAGGTCAAAAGACATGTTGCTTATAATATGTTATAAAAGTAAAACAAAAATATTATTATTTCATTTTAAACTAAAAACACATTAATATAATAACCACTAGAAAATAATTGCAAGTTTGATAATACGAGTTCATAACACAATTATAAAATATAATGTAATCAAAATGGGAAGAAAAACTAAAAACATTTTTAGTGGTTTATAATATTGTTTTTTTTTTTTTTTTTAAAGCCAATTAAAACGCACTCGAAGATTTTTATTTTAAAACCAGGATAATATTAGGAATTTTCGGGGGTTTTTTTTATGGAAAAAAAACACAAATTAAGTTAACTGGGATGGGGGGTTTTTTTTTTCTAAAACCCGGGATATTTCCAACCCGGCTTTGAATCAATGAGTTGAATACTTGATGAATACTGAAATATATCTGAAATATGGCCATCTGAATCTTTTAAAAAGTTTTCATAACTCTCAAATCACTTA
This sequence comes from Pemphigus obesinymphae, assembly GCA_025469235.1. Taxonomy (NCBI): domain Eukaryota; kingdom Metazoa; phylum Arthropoda; class Insecta; order Hemiptera; family Aphididae; genus Pemphigus; species Pemphigus obesinymphae. Next base: position 82,201 of record JAIPRL010000821.1, on the reverse strand, counting down.
AAATTAATTTTTATTTGATTTTCATAAGCTTCTTATGAATTTTCGAATTAATATCATTGTTGTGCGACAATGCCAATTAGTGGTATACGTATGGGTATTAGATACTAATTAGTGTTGGAAATTATACAGCTAAGAATATTGTTTATATTTTATATTTCTATTTCTATTCCTTTACCCGTGTCTAAATAGAAATATTGTTTTTTAAACATACTTAGATATAACATTATATTATGATTTAAAAAATTATTTAATGAATATGGGATAAGTCGACATAATATTATTATATTTAAATATAATGGTTCGTGAAAATAACGTTTTTCAACCTTTTGAAATGCATTGAAATGTATACTTTTATAACCCCACTTGAATAAGTGAAATTATTGAAACATTTAACCCGAGTAGAATTAATTTGGCGTTTGGTCATTTTACATGACTGAAAGGTAAATATAAAGTTTTGAACCATATTTAAATTGTAGATAGTTCTTGGTCGGTCTAATGGAACGAATCTGAAGTGCATGGGTCGTTTAGAAGGTTCAACAAATAACGATGCGAATACAAGCACGGAAAAAGAGGTGACGTTTTTTGAATCATCGCAACGCATTTAATAACAGTCCAGAACAGGTTTGGACTAGTGGCAAAATGTGTTGTCAACAAAGTTATATAGTACGCCAAGTCACTTTTTTGAGTAGTCCAAAAATCTATAGAAACACTTGACGAAGTGGACCTTGGGTCTCACGGTTTCGGCTACCTTCCATTTCGCTTATAGACCCTATTCATGAGTTATTTTTGAGGGGGGGGGGTGCAAAGAAGGTATATGACCTCTCTAGAGAAAACTTAAAAAAGTGACTTCTAGCATGTTATATACCGGAGTGTATGACAAATTTTAAATCAGTCCGTGTCCAATCTGACGGTTATTAAATTTTCAGTGGTGATTTAAAAATTTCCCCTCCTTTTTTTGGGCATATACTATCGTATAATACTCCAGGGGCATTTATGTATACCTTAAATTGCACTACAATTTTATTGCAGACACTTAAAATATTTTTCTATTAACATGCAAATTTAATACCTACTCACTTCCGGAGTGGAACGCTCAAATTATAACTAAATATAAAATATATAATCAGAATCTAATTTTATTATTATTATGTTTGTTCAATTTTTCTTTTTCGTTTTGTTGTTGTTAATGTTAAAGAAAATACAATTTATATTCCTATTCAAGTTCTTTATAATTGTATTATATATATATATGCAGTGTGATTTTTTAAACAAGTTCACCCTACTCTTAACCATGCATAATGCGTACAATACAAATTTTTTTTTTTTTTTAAATAATTAATATGTACACTTCTTTTTATTTGGGTGATTTTTTTAGTTTTCATAAATAGCAACCACTACTAATAACTTTATATATTGTAAAAATTAAATTTTCTTTTAAAATATAAAATGTTTATAAAAAATTATTTATTTCATAAAAATATAAATAGGTACTTTAAATTTTACAAAAATATCCTAAAAATGTTTTAAAATGTATTTAAATACAATAAAAATACAATTCTGAGCAGTTCTGTATATTTAATATTATTTAAAAACCAAATTTTAAAATAGTTTCATATTAGATATTTACCGTTATCGCACATTTATACCCTATATATATTATACCTCTGTATTATGGACATCGGGGATATTATTGATATTATCGAAACTTTGATAATTACATATAGGTGGATTCTATATAAAAATAATTAATTTATGAAACAAGATTTTTTACTTTTTAATATTTATTTTTAAAACTTTTTATTCTACAGTAAATTGTATTTATTACATTTATTTTTTCATACTCCAAGCATAAAATATATACTTATGTAAAAATACCCTAAAAATGGAAAAATGCTCTAAAAATGCTTTAAAATTCGCCCCCCTCAAATTTGTTTCCACTTTAAGCCCTGGTGTTGTCTAATTCTAAATGATGCGCACCACACTACCACAAATAAAGTAACGCAAGTGTCGTAGTTGTCAATTTGTCAGCTCAACGCCTACGGCAACACAAAATAATAAAACGCACTCTAATGTTTGAAATACATTTTAACACAGGATTTATAACTCTTGTCGTCATTATGTTCAAAACACAAAACTGTTATACTTATTTCAGGACCTACGTTTTAGCGAATGGTCTGGTCTCTCAGACGTTAAAATAATACTCGAAGAACCTTCCTTGACTACCAAGTTAGTACCATGGCCTAAAGAACAGACTCCGACGATTAGCACAGGGTAGTTTCGACTTGAATATACGCCCAACGTCAATACTGACTCGCAGGTATTAAATATCGAATGTTTGAAACGAATACACTCCCGAAGTTTCGTACCCTATACCAAAAATAAGCGGAAAACCGTAGTTTAAACTTGGTGCAAAACACTTAAATAAAATCCTATAGCACAGGGCATACATAATGAAACGCAAACAACTTCTCGTTTTAAAAGGTTTCTTGCAGGTACCTCCAGCGATCGAGACTGGCCTTTACAACAAACATTTTTGGTTTTTATAACCGAATTAAATTATAAAAGTGCGTCATCAACAATTTTGAATTTAGACGGGGGCCTGAGTCGGGTGGTCGATTTAGACTGCGTCGGCATAATATTATGGCTATACATATGTTACATATGGTACATACATATTATGTACTACAGAATATATAACAATATATATATATATATATATAGGCCGAATATACAACACAAATGTAAAACTTTTCGGGAGAAGCGAAAATATATATATTTCTGTCTTTCTATTTCTATATACATTACAGGTAAAGTAACAGTACGAGTGTGCTTAGAAACCATTATTAAGCCACTATTATACAGACGGACATATACCCCATGCATAGTAATTTGCGACTTGCAATAATAAACTTTTCGTATTTTTGTACGTAATAATTTCGGAGTTAAATATTTTAACGAAACTTATTTTATATCAAACATTACAAATAAAAATTTAACTCATTTTTTAAAAAAAAAAATGGACTTCCATTGCTTTACCTGCGGTAAACAATAATAATTATTATTAGTATAATGTTAATGAGTGTTCAATATTCTATTGGTTTCCTTAAAAATATTCATAAAATATTTTCATTGAAAATCCTGTTGAAAAAAAAAAGGCATATAATTGGTCATATGCCTACTTTTTTATGTCCTGAAAATTGGTTCAAATAGTGTAGGGGATTGCGGGAGAACCATTGGACTAATCGTTTTCGTTTTTTTTTTTTTTATTTAAAATATAAATATTGAAAAATAAGAATCGTGTAAATAATATAAATATGGCGGTATTCTGCAGAGGCATAAAATACTTTATTTTCTGCGGGCACGAACGGTAGGCGTGATTCAAATCGCAGTTAGTCGGAAAAAAATTTGAAATTTTCATTATTTTTCAGAACCGTTAATTATTGATCTACGAGAAGAATTAAAAAAAAAAAAAAGATTAAAAATAGTCACACTATAAAAAGTTGGCTAAATGAAATAGTAAAAATCGTTGATTGGTAAAATAATTAAAGTTATAAAAAAAAACCTTTATAGGTCGATGAAAAATCTAATAAAGAATATGCACACAAAAATGAAGAGAATCTGACAATTGGTTTGGCAGTTATCACACCCACTAGTGTAAAAAAAGCATTCTGAGAAATACGCATTTAAACTATTAAGAAGACGCTATACATTTGTTTTAATGGCATTAAATTACGTTGGTTCTAGCTTTTTAAGTGCAAATTATCTTCTGGTTATGGTTGAATTAAAATTTAAAAAGAATATGTTCCATGAGAATATTTACTATGATCAAACATTTTATCTAAAATAATTATTTAAAATATTTATTAAATTGAAATTTGAAAATTCGATGTGCGTGAATGACAGAAGTGAATGAGCAGCAAAAACAGATTAGTTCAAGTAGGTATATGTATGTCGATATTTTAGATACTGGATTGGTTGCGGGCTTAAAATATTTTTAAAAGATTTATCCTTAAAAATATGTAAAAAAAAATCGATATTTTTTAATACAGAGTAACGTATAATATATATGACCCCTTAAAAAATATATTTTAATATTCTATAATAAAAATATCAATGTGATGAAAAATCTTTTATAATTTTATAAAAATATAGTATATTACATAAAAGTATTAATTAAAATTAAAATGAAATAAATATTCATAAATACAGAAAATGACTGAATTAATGAGGCGAGCACGATAAAATAATTAACCGTGTATAACTACAATGCTTATAAAAACGGTATTCATAACGTTTTAATTATAACGTTTAGAATTAAAAATGTATCCTAAACGTAATCAATAAATGAAGATGAAAAATATAATTTTTAGAATATCACGAAACAAAACGAATGAATAAAAGTTCAATATGCGTTAAGCCCATAACGATGAAAGGTAATAGTAACATTAAAAATAAAAAAATTTTCGTTAAAAAGTGTAGATGTCAAATTTCATTTTTTAATATTACCTAATACTCCAAAAAATTATATATATATATAGACCCTATTATATTGTTATTTAAAAAAAGGTAATCAACTTTTTTTCCATTTTGCCGATTAAAATCCTAATAGTTTATAGTTTACCGACTTAAAATTCTAAAAAATACTTCATTGCCGCACAATTTTCCGTAAAAATTCCAAAATACTTCGTTTAAAACGTCAATAAGCAAAAAACACCACTTATTATTGGCCACGATACAGACCATCGCGTACCCATATATTTAGCTACCTAATTAAATATAATACATTTTAAATTCCAAAGTTCACATTTGACATTGTATTGTACCTATACCGATCGTATCATGGAATAGAATTGTTGGTAAATATGTTTGGAAAACTTTTATTATAGTGTGGAAATATGTTTTTGACTTTTTTTTCTTTACTCTCGAGTATATATATTAAAAGAAAAGGCCTTTAATCTATTAAATTCATACTTATCAAATAAAAAACAACATTTTCGAATAAATAAATCATTAAGTCAAGAATATTTAATATAATGTGGTGTACCCCAGGGGACTACTCTATCTCCCACACTTTTCAATTTATACATATCAATCAAATAAATGAATTGAAGATATATGGTAAACTAGTTTGTTATGCAGATGATACAGTACTTATTGTTGAAAGCGATTCTGGGGATGAGGTTTTTAAGCAGGTGACCTGAAAAAAATTAGAATATGGCTATGTGCAAATAATCTATTTCTTAACTTACAAAAAAACGTATATTTTACCACATTATATAGTTGATTTTAATCGCCCAAATTGAACAAGTTTATGTATACACGATAATAATTGTATAAATCAGAACTTATGCAATTGTCAAACTTCTATAAAAATTTTGAAGACCTGTAAATATCTAAGAATAGTAATGTGCCATAATCTAAAATGGAAAGATCATATTAAATTAGTAACAAATAAATTAAGAAAAATTATGTACTCATTCATAAACCCAGCTAATATAATAGAAAATAAGAAAATTAGAGTAGTATATCAAACACTAGCTGAATCTATTATTAATTATTATATTTCTGTTTGGAGAGGTGCCTATGATACAACTATAGCCCACTAAAAAAAATACAAAATAAAATTTTAAAAATAATCTTAAAAAAGAACCCCATGTACCATACAGAATACCTTTTACAAAGAATTAAATGTACTATCAGTAAAAAATTATTCTATAAAGTTTTCTGTCCTTTACATTATTAAAAATAACCAAACTTCTAATTTAGAATATAATTATAAAAGTATTAACTAGGCAGCAATATAATAATATAAGTATACCACTAATGCATAGAAAACTTACACAATCTTCATTGTTTTATATTGGTCCAACACTATATAATAAACCTCCACTGGACATCAAACGTTCCATTTCTATTAAGGTTTTCAAGAAAAAAAAATTACTGATTTGATTTTGAAGAAACAAAATATAGATATTTAACAAGTTAATTTTTATCTATATAAAACCGTTGCTTGTAAAATAAAAATAAATTGTACGTAAAAATATTTTTGTAATTTATATTTAGTAAAGTTTAATAGTTTAATCAGTTTTATTATATTAAATGTAGGTATTAAAAATAATTTTCTTTATATAATTTATACTTATATATATATTATTTTTATTTTTTGTATGTAATTATTTGATTGTATTTTGGAACTCATGAGCCCCCACGTGAACTTGTTCAGTGGAGCTCATTATCTCCATTGACGAGCTAAAATAAAATATAATAAAATAAAATAAATAAATATCATTATAATTATTTTTAATTAAACATGTACCAACTTAATCATATAATCATATATTTAATAATCAAGCTGTCAATACTTTAAAGGTTTCTTGAAAATTTTAAATTTAAACACATTTACTTTTAAATTTTTATAAAAAAAATATATTTTTTTTTTTTCAAAATTTCTTCCAACAATTTGAGGTTTATCACGCTATTTATTCAATTTCCACTTACTAAAATGTAGAACTAGAACTCCAAATCTTCTTTACTCAAATTAGCATCTTTATAACACTCTTCATTACATCCAATTCCCTTTTTTGGTCTTCCTCTTTCCTTGTTTTCTCTTTCATATAAAATAGAGTCTATTATATACAAAATTATAAGTATGATTTTTAATGATAGACTGTACAGTAATTTTTAGTAATTTCCTGCAGTCAACCACAGTTTGTTGTCTATATAATAAACACTAACTAAACAAAATTTAACGACAAAAACCGTTAAACATTAAATGAAAAAAACAAATAACGTTTAAATAACTAGTACCTAGCAGGTAACGATAAACGTAATTATTAGATAACATTTATAAAAAAATATATTTAAAATAAAAAATGAAAAACGTTCAAATGTTTGTATAATAACGTTGAACAATGTAATTTTTTTAATTTACCTAAACCCTGCCTGTATATAGATCATAAAAGACGTTTATAGTTTTATTAAGTTGGTTGAAATATATTAAAACAATTATTTTCCAATAAAACTTCTGTATTACGAATATATCTACGTATATCACGTAAACTCACATCTATTATTTTCAACAAAATATTTTTCGATAAAAAAAGTCTATGAATGAAGTATGTTAAAAAGCCAAGATCACTATGCCTAATGTTTATAAAAATAAAGATTATATGTTATCATATTGTATGGAAAGAATAAATCCGTTAGTAAGTTCTGTACTATCAGTTAATGTGATCAAAGCTTTTTCATGAGGGAGGAGCAATATAGATTGTGATAAATATTGTATTTTATACAATTTGTATAATATACATATTCTTAAATCATAAATATTCATAATAATATATTATATTTATAATGGAGGTCTCAACCATTTTTTCCTTTTTATACAAAAAAATTAATTTAATTATACACGATAAAATAAAATGTGCCGATAATCTTACAAATTAGATATCTCTATGTCTTACTGTATTTTTTTAGTATTATTATAGTTTATAGAGCTCTATCCCTCGCGAAATATTCTTTTAATCAAATATTGTAATAATTAGGAATCATGAAAACAAATTTCGATTGTATGAAATTATGATTTATAAATTACTTTTAGTATAATATTACCTATGTTATACAATTTTTATTTTTATATAATTACTTTGGCTTTCCTTTATTTAACCATTTAATATCCGGGGCTTGTAGTTATTTTAATTATTTTAAAATAGAGAAAAATATTATTTTTATTACTGAAATATCTTCCGGTTATGAAACTATGGACGATATCAATCACAACATTTTAATAGGATATGGACCATTCATTTGATAGATTTCATTCACAATGATAGACCTCCAAACTCACTGAAAAAAAGGGTTAAGAACCTATATTTTAGCAGTTCTGGCTCAGGTTTCGGTTTTTATGCATATCAGTAATTTTAGGTACCTATATATACCAATATTATTATCAAAGTTTAAATTTGACAAGAGATAAAAAGTGAACAGACACTTTATAAATTATGTTTACTACATAAACTGAGATTATTTTACTTTGTAATTTGTCATACTCTGTGATATTTATTAACCACTTAGTATAATTAAAGTTTAATATTATAAAATGTATAAACCTGAGTGTTATACAGCGTTATCGTTTGCATTTCATCATTAATCTACGCAAATATAAAAAAGTAGAAAGGAATAATAATATTTTAATTTTCCAATTATTCTTAAAGTATTTTAATTAATTTGAATAACAAATATCAAGGTATACTTACGTTATATGGTTTTAAGTAAAGTGTATTTAAATAAAAGCCCACAACTTCGGTTTAATATTATAATTTATTTTTAATTACAACTAGACGTAAAAAATCTATCGATTTCTCGTTGGATCTTTACAAAAATTAAATAATAATTTTGATAAAATTTTGGTTTAAACATTTTTAACATTTCTGTGATTCTAATATACCGGAATTTTCAATTTAAATTTTTATATTATACAGACTTTAGCTTATTTTTTATGGCAAAAATGGATTGCAACAATAAATAAATGTATCCTACTATATCTTTTTTAAATCTTAGTAAAGTAGATATTATTGTTTTTGAAAAATATTTATAATTTATAAAAATATAACCATAACCAAACATTTTTTCTAAAATAAAATAAAATTAAAAATATATGGGTATAATATACATATAATGTGAACAAACTTTTTTAAATTATTTATCTATTGTAAAATATTTAAATACCTATATTATTTATAATCATTTATTTATAAAAAATTATATCAATTTCTATATATCTAACTTTTTTAAATAATTGAGTTCATTATTTCCTCCTATGACATTTTTAAGTCTTGTAAGTTTGCAATATTGTACTTTATATTTTGTATTATAATCAGACAAGATGATGTCAAGGATTGGACCCTAACTAAAAAGAACTGGTTCCAGAACCTAAAAACCACTCAGGAATCGGAACCGAAACCATTATTTTAAAATGAAAAATAGTGAGGTTATTTACAGTTCTAAAATATTTGTATTCAACCTTATAAATTGAAAATGTTTGTTTTTCTTTCGTAATATTTATTTGTAGGTTATTATTAGTTAGCACTTTCGTAAAGTATTTGATTAAATACATTTAAACACTTTTATGGTATTTAGAGTACTATTTAAATATATTTTAAATAATGTAGTATTTTCAAAGTATTTTAAATAATATTTCGTAGGTATTTGTTCTTGAAATGTAAAAACCATTATTTAAATACTTCGGAATAAAATGCCTTAAAGTAAATTATAAACTATTTATTCAATATATTGTCAACTAAAGACTAATATTATATTATTATTATTTCTTTTTTCCTTTTTTTTATAAGGTTCTATTTTGTCAATTTTGACAATAAATATTAAACAGAATATTCCAAGTTAACATTATATACTAAACCATAAACATCTCTTATTACATTTGTACAATTTTGCCAGAAACTGTTTGTATTAATTGCTTTTTACAATTCTTTGGCGTTAAATTGAAATTTTTTTATATTTTAAATTTTTACAAAATTACTAGCTAAAATCTGACGTTTTGTTATTCCATACCCATACATGATCATCTGTGTACTTAAGTACCTTATACATGCTAAGTCTAATAAATTAAGAATTAATAAATCTGATTTACTATGTGTATATAATGAATATGAAAACTTCTTTTTATATTATTGTCTAAATATTAAATAACTATATTAATATTTTTAATCAATTATTTACCTATTATCCTAAAATTTTAGAGGGATTCTTCTACACCTATAATAAATATATACGAATATACGAGTTATAATATTATGAAGAAAAATGTTGGCAAAATAATAATAATAATATTTAAAATGTTATAAGAGCTAAGAAGGAAAATTTTTGTAATAATTTTAATATACATATATTATTTTATTAATAATTTATCGCATAAAATAATTACTAAGACTTAGTTGAGTGGAACTCAAAGGTTAAGACATACAAAAAATAAAATAAAATAATAAGATTATCAAAAAATATATATTTTTAGCCGTTTAATTAAGTATTTATATTTGCATTTAAATACATACCAAGTATCTGTATTTGCTTATTAAGTACCTATAACTTTTTTGTTGATGTATTTGAATCTCTATTTAAATACAATTTTAAAAGTATATTTTACAAGGCTGCTTATTAGAGACGATAATGTGAACAACTAAAAAGTTCTTATATTTCTACACGATTTTTCAATCAGATGATTAATCAATCAGATTGATATGTATCTTATTCAATTGATATACAGTCAGTTTATTATATAGGACGATTGTACATTTTATGTATTGTTATATTGTATTTGCATTTACCTACAATTGACTAGTATCATTTGAGTTTAAAATGTTAATTTGCTTTTAAAACCTTTGCCTACAAGTAACGTTTTTTCCCCTAATTCCAACCGATAAGCGTTATTATATTGGTTATTTAGTTATATAATATAGTTTATTACCATTGATTATAATATATATTTATATTTCCTTTTTATTTGGCTTAGATTATCCTTTAATATATTTATCGTTGGAAAAATATACTAAAATATATTTCAAATATAGTAGTAATCTCTAGTTAAATAATATTATGGAAAAATTATCAATAATAATACATAAATTAAACTAATATCTTAGTTCTTATCATTCTAATAAATATGCATAAAATAGATTAATTAATTCGTTTCAACCGAAATAATTTTACGGGTAAGTTTCAAAACTTAGTCATTTATTCTGCACTTTTCATATTATGTTCATTTATACAATGATATAGTATTAAATAAAAAAAAATCAATTTTTTAAATCAAAATATACCGGTATTAACCGGAACCAGTACCTTGATAAAAAATATATTGCGAACCGAAACCGAAACCAGAACCCAAAAAACTAAAAGTACTAGTATTTCTTTAGCGATATTCCAGGCTCCGACAGTTCCAGTTGTAAGTTTCATCAAATACTATAAATGATAATATGGGACACTCGTGACGAAAACTGGTGAACGACCTTAGCAGTCCCTCCTCACTGAAATTGTATATGTGGTTGCCTATATTTTGTCCCTTACAGATATTTCCATCAGTGTAAATTGTATTTGTGTACATAATATTTTATAGCATACCTATTATAATATTATCTTATATTGTTTTCAACTATATCTAGTGGGGCAGTAATGTTATTTTCCCATTTTAATAATAATATATTAATTTAAATAATAATAATTTTTATTGATGAAATAAAATATAGTTTGAGAGTATAATATATTTATTGATATTGTTTTATTATAACAAATTTAGTAATTATACAGTAGTTAGTGATATGAGATCTTACAATTAATACTAAATTTAAAAAAAATTATTAATTAAATTAAAAATAATACTAAATAATACAAAAAAAAAAAATTTATTGTATTGTATGGAATTAGTAAATTCATTGAGTATAATGCTTCTTTATTAGGTTTTACAAAATAATTACCTATACGGCTATACTCACTTATAACTTAAATAAATCACAAAATGTTAACATTTGAATATATTTATATTTAATAATCAGGCATGTACTATCAATTTTATTATTATATTTAATTATACAGGGAAAAAACATTAAATATAATACAATTATAATTAGGTAGGTACCTACTATTTTTGTTATGAAAATCTAGTATAAAAAAAAATGTGTACCATTCTATAAGTATTTGAAATACATTTTGTGAAATATTTCAAATACTTAGGGAATATGATTATCATCAATTATTCGAATACATATTCTGAATACTTTTAAAGAGTATTTCATCCAAGTCTGAATATATATCTACTCAAAATGAAATATATATAAATACATGAAAAATTGAAAAATATTTCAATGGCTTTTACAGAATTGATAATTTTGTTCGCCAGACTCTACAGTTATAGCTGTTCTATTTTATAATATTATTATGTTATTTTAGGTTTCAATTTAATATTGTAAAATATATATTTTTCATTGTATTTTTTAAAGGATATGAGAAAAAATATTGATATGCAAACTTATCATATGAAGTATGAATATTATAACGTAATGTGGCCCAATATTTTTGTATTTATTTTTTAATTTACTTATGGTATAGGTAATTTAGTATTATTAATTTGTTAAAAGTTAAAGTTATATATGATACCTATTATATTAAAATTGTGTGTTTTTTTTTATACAACAATTAATGTCAAAGGACTGAATTATTATATATTAAGTATGTATATAATCAGTGGCGCGGCAAACTAAAAATTTCAGAAGCCAGCGATATTGTTCAATTATATACCCACCCACCAATTGTCTACTATATATGTAGGTAAAAATCATAAATAAATTTACCTATAAAATATTTAATAATACGATTTAAAAGCGCATTATTCATAATTTAAAACGATGTAATATGTAATTACATTCCTTCTAAGAACCCCATTCAATGCCGTCGCACTATCCACCCCTTAAAAACTCAGTGGCAGTTGCTACCGAATGTATCTACCTATAATATAATATAGTCACGCCACTGTTTGTTGTAGCTATTAAAAAATCGAATTTTTTTTCTTAAAAACTTTTAACGAAATTATACACCGATCGATACATTTATATAATTAATATAAACATAATGCATGTTTAAAACAATTTTTTTTAAAAATATTTATACATTTTCATTAGTGATCAAATTATCAATATGGTAAAATAATAATATGATTAAAATATGCAGTCTGGGACATGATAACCAGTGTTGGATATAAGTTATTTTTAAAAAGTAATTTAGTTACGTTACTAGTTACAAAATATAAATAAAACTAGATTACTTTTTCGTTAAGTATCTATAAATACAATAAATCAACTAAGCGGGTTTTACCCCGATTGTAAATTACATGGAGGTTATATAAATTATTGGAATTCGATTATTTTTTGGACCCTATCCAGAAAAAAATTGAAAATATACCACTGACTGACACAATATAATACAATGTTCTATGGTAGTGACATAAACTGGTAAAAAATATCATACGTACCTATTATATTCAACGTTACAATAAATCCGTCGATAATAAATTTTGAATTCAGAAAATTCCTTGGTTCATTTATATAATATCACACATAAACATTTTTTCGGGAACAATCAAATAACTAAAACAATTAATTTATACCAACCGAATCCGGCTAATTGTAGCTCGTATAGAATAATAATAAAAATAAAAAAAATAAATGTTTTTTTTTTTTTTACAAAAACATACAAGAAGTTGTTGAATTTTGCCAGATGTGCTTGGAAGCTTCTCAGGATCCGAAAAAAAAAAAGAAAATGATGTCAATATGTCATGATTTTGGTCGGAAGCCAATACGGGATGAGCTGCAGCATGCACAGTGCACACTGCACACCCTTTTGTCGCTATATATTATGTTTGCTCTACTTCGTAAAATGTAAGTAAACAAAATGGTTTTTATTACAATTAATCACATTATTTTTAATCGTAAATTACTTAAATTCCAAATAATATTTACCAGAATTACAATATTTTGTTTGCACGAAAATCTTAAGCGTACTTAATTATTGAAAATACTTATAGGTATGTAGGTAAGAATGCTTGATGCATTAAAATTAGATTATATTTATTCAAAAAAGTCTTATAAACTGTACTATGTACTTGATAGAAGAAATTAATTCAAACCGTTGTGTGAATTGAAATTGATATTGTGTATTATATTGTGATGTTGAAGTAACCGGATACAATTTATTACACAAAAATGTAAATATTTTCTCCATATAGGTAGTACAAAATACTACCTTATTAATACTAGGTTTATTAAATACGTTAAACTGAGTTGAGAACTTATGTAATTTAGGTAATATATTAAGTACCTATATAAATTGATATATTAAGATTTGAAAGTTAACTTTGCCAATACCATTAACTTTACGTAAGGGAAATGAATAAGATGTTAAATTGACAATAATATAAATTAAATTAAAATTAACTAAACATTAAATCGTTTCCTTGTTATGAATATTGAATATAATACTTATGATAAAACATAAACAAATAAATATTATGCAGTATTATATGGCCTACAGATTGGTTTATTTTTAATAATATTCAAGTTTTATATAACATTAAGAATTCAAGTTAATACATTTTTATTTTTAATTATGAAACTTAACAAGTTTAAATTTTTTTAAATGATAATTTAATCGTTAACATATCATGTATCGTGAAAATATCAATATAGGTTAATATAGATAAACCGATGGTTAGTATAAATGTTATACTGAAATATGTATTATACATGAATTAGACAAAAATATGTCTAATAATTTAAATTAAATAATTTGGTGAATTGCGGGGCGTGGACACGATAAAATATAATGATTATAAATAGTTTTCGTCTGGTAAAACAGTAAAACAAACTATTTATGACGTTAAAGGCATTTTCCGTATAATTTAATATACTAAACGACATTTAGGTTTCGTGTTTCCAAATGTTTCCATTAGGTACCTATCTGACTATTTCTAAAAACACAACGAGTTCATTCTACAACTCTTAAATTAAAAAAAATATATTTCTAAGCACTTTTTATCTTCAGTGATTTCTTGGAATTATATTACGTAATCATTAATGTATCAACAAACTGGCATTCTGCATAATATTATTATGTTTTCCGTTCATTGATTTAACAATTTACCAAAAAGTCAATGTGGACGTGATTTACATCGTACCATACATTTAGCTGTTTCGGCCAGTTTAAATCTTAAACTTCCTGAAAAATCAAAATAATAATAATAATATTATAGTTTATGACGGGTAAAAAGGGGCCTTTGAAATGCGCAAAAAGTTAATGTCTAAAATATAGGTACCTACTTTTGCAAATGTCCCCGTTAGTACATTTTTAGTTCTTATTAAATATTCATATAAATTGTACGAGTCTTAAGGTATTCATGATTACATTTCCGAAGTAAGTACCTACCCTAATTAAGCACTAACTTTGGATTTTTTTTAATTGCAACCTATTTAAATAAACCCTTTTTATTATTTCAGAAACTTATTGAGAACATAACATAATTATTCCTACAAACTACCTTAAATACGGTGTATGACTTACGTACGTAAATTTTAAATTCAATATATCCACCATGAAGAGTACACCCACACCTACTGACACCATACGAGCAAAGTACTTCCACCCCCTATTGACCGGATTTATTTTTATTTTTATTTTTTTGTTATTCACAGTGAACGAAATACTCTCTTTTGAATGTAATATGAAAACTCACTGCTATAAAATTTAAAATAATAATAATATACTATTCTGTCCGAGGAACGATGGAACTGACTTCTAATATCTGTGTTAGGATGACTTTTTTTTTTACGAAAGAATTACAAGTGACTGGAAATTTTTCATTTTCCTACCATGATACATGTATTTTACATATGTACATGTATATTGTATATATTCCATATGTTTGTTAATAATACTATTCTTCAAGCCGCGTCCACGCTGGTAAATATGTACGTTTCGGTCCAAATATTTACCTACGCCGGAAATATTTATTTAAAATATCAATAATTAATTAATCTACCGTAAACACTTACGTTGTGTGTCGTGCATCGTCGTGGATACCATATTTTGTTTGCCGCTCTATACGTCTAAATTGATATCATTCTCTATTTTGATGTTTATGCTCTGTGATAGTGCATTTACTTAAAATAATATTTTTTGTTTTTATTATATATATATATATATATATTATACATAAACGCCAAACGGCATTTTAACGATGAGCGTGAAACAATTAATATTTAAAATATACGTATAACGAAAATTATAACAATAATAAAGTACCTGTAATGGTAAACAAAACTATTAAGACAAAATGAAATTAATTAAGACAAAACATCAACATTATAATAGCTTTTAGAGATTTGGTATGGACCTTAGGAACACGTAAACTCATACGCTCGAGCAATGCTGGGCATAAACCAGTTAATAAGTTAATAGTTAAGTTAAAAGTTAAGTTAATTTTAACTTTTTATATTTGATTTTTAATAACTTAACTTATATTTGGCTATATTAACTTTTAATTAAAAATCAGAGTTAATTTAGAAATAATTGATACATTTTGATTTCATATTGTGTCTATTGTCAAAATAGTTAAATAAAAATGAGGTTGAATGTCGTTTCTAATAATTCTTATATTATAAGAATTATTTATTTCTGGAAAATATAAATAAAACAAGAATAACTGTATATTACAATTTATATATTAATCTCTCCATAATATAAATTTAGGAATAAAATAATTAGATTTCCCACCAATTTGTTTTAGATAGGTAATTTGCAATGAGAAATTTCTATTTGTTGGAATTTTGAAGAAAAGTGAAGGTACATACTAATTATTATTATGAACCTATTTGTTGTTAATTTTAATAATAATTATTATAAATACATTGTAGTATTTTCAATAATATTATGTTAATGATTATTAAAAATTTTAAAATCTATAAAGTTAAAAATAACAGTAGGTATTAAAAAAAAAAAAAAAAATAGATACTTGAACTATACCTGTATATCTCAAATGTTATATAGACTCATACAAAAAAAAATTTAACTAAACTTAATCGTTAAGAAAAAAAATAGGTAACTATTAACTTTAAACTGTTACTATTATAAATACAATTATTATATAAAGTATAAATATGAACGAGATATAATCAACACACAATGATGACATTCGACAAAATAACGAAGCATATGGTGCAAAATTTCCATATTCACACAATTCTATGCACTCTTATGCAGCCATCGCAAACACACTTGCATATATTTGTTCATGTACAGATACATTTGTGTCGAATACAACGCACAACGTGAATTTTACCAGTATGAATTGAATTTTACCAGTATGGACGCGGTTTAAACAATATTGTTCTTCGAGGAATGAAAACAAAAGAATTCTATGTCTGAATTTTTCGAAAACAGTTTTCCCAATAGTTCGTATATTAATACGAGTGGTCTATCTTTTAAGTTTACGTCGGTAGTCTTACGACTAATAATTAATAAAGATATGAAAAATTTAAATAGTTCTATGTAATAAAACTTCCACATTTGTTATTTTTTGTACGAGTCGATAGAACTTTTTTGTTTTTAAAGATAATAGTTAATTCAAAAAAGTTCTATATGAAAGAATACACAATTTTTTAGAACAAAATAGTTGTATGTATATCACACGATATCACTAATACGGTAAAATTTACGGGTAAACAAGAGTTAACCACTATTATATTAGAATATGTTTTATAATTATTATTGTCTATTGGTATCATTCAAAAATATTTTATATCACGAAATGATATTCTGTGATTACGATTGAGAACAAAAAAGTTCTATTGCGCACCAATTAATTATTTTTTTGTACAAAAAACTGTTATAAATAGTACTCTTTTGTTCTAACTCAATATTGTTATGATTTTTGATTGATTATTAACTCTGTGTTACTTTCTACATTTATTTAATGATAATTATGATAAATTAGATATTTTAGCATTTATTTATATTTTTTTCATCTCCAAAGGATGTACCGACAAAATAAAATGAAACATCAAACTTTAAATACACTATCCTGAAAAATGTATAAATGAGACATAGGACTTTTTTGTTATTAATACGTCTTATCAATTCAATCTTGATATTTGTATTTGCATTGCTGGGAAATATCTAGATAGCTTATCTAGATAAATACTACTCGTATTTTATCTTATCTAGATAAATATTAATTTACTTATATTTATATGAATCTAGATAAAAAGTATAGTTATCTAGATGTACTTATCTAGATAACTAAATATTGTAACTTGAAAGATATAATTACGAATATTTGAAGGCAAATTATTTTTTCATTAAAAAATATGTTTTCATGTGTTGATAAACTTAAATAATTGAATTCTTATTCATCAAAAAAAAAAATAAAAATGAAATTGGTGTTCCTCCCTTTATTATTATGATGGATATACCGAACTGACATATTTAACCGTTTAAATGTTCTAATTATGAGTTTGCAAGATTCAATCAAAAACATATTATATGCTAGTGATAGAATTCGTGCATACGTGAGGAAGTTGAGTTTATTTATTTCGCATGTATCTTTCAGCATTCGAGACACTAACTAAATTTTGAGGAGAAAACGAAATTCCGCCAAATTCAAATGTAATTACAGACATTTTGGAATACCTACAATCGCAAAAGTCCAACATTATTTTCTAAATATTTTTCTGAGCATAATTCAGAAATTAAATGGATTATACACTTGTTTGAAGAGGATTATATTAATAATATTCCTAAAGCTATTTTAGCAAAAAAACCATTCATTGACCTCACCAGTGACTATGCCCTAAAGAGCACTTTAAAACCAAGAATATATCAAATTTTTTGGCTGGAAGTGAAAAAAGGTTTTTATGTCAAGTGGTACGTGATAAATTTCAAAATGTATAAGTGGTACGCGGATGTAAAAAGTTGGGAACCACTGCAATAGAATATTGCTGATTGCTTTTTTCAAAAACAATAGATTTTGAATAAAGTGCATATCAACCAAGAATTACGATACGAAAATTCTGCAATACATAATATAGGTATTTATCAATTAATTATTATAAATTAATAAATTAAAATTGGTATTTTATAAGGAAGACTGCTCTTGGTCTTATATTTATCACAAGATCGTCTTATGCAATACCAAAACCGATTTTGCTCATTCCATGGAATATTCAAATTAATTTTTACATGTCTATCGGAGTTACATCTATCTAAAATTAGCGTATTTCCTATTTATCATATCATATGGCTTTAAATAGCCGAACATTAGATGCTTCGAAATCAATGTTCTGATTGAAAATAAATCAATACCGAAACATATTTTTATAATGTAATTAGTAATACTATACAACTATTTTAACTTTTAGGTAAACATTTGTTGTTATAAAGCTACTGGTAAAATAACCAAAAGGACTTGTACATTTACATGAATCATGTAATATGTATGCGTTCTCATACATAGCAATGATCAGTTACAGATACTTTCACAAACATACAGTACACTGAAAAATTGTCAATGCCTATTCTTTTGATGATTTGTTTATAGGTTGAGTTTAATGAAGTCCAGGAAAAATAATTTTGAAAATCTATAGACCAATTCCATTTTGATAAATGTATACTTCATATATATTATAGATCAGTTGTTCAGTCATGCATAAATAAAATAATAATAATACGAGATATTCGATATTTAAAATATAAAAATAAAATTGTTATTTAAAGTTAAGTATTTTAAATAATTTTTTAACAAATATTTTAAATTGCACACAAGACTGATTCTAAATAAAATTTAAAAAAAAGTCGATTGTGTTATAAGGATAAAATTTACAACATATTTTTCGCAGGAAATAAATAATAAAATAAAAGTTATTAAGCTCGGCTTAGCCAGGGTTAAATTTAAGCCTAGGGTTTTACTCCTGTATGGCCCATAAACCTTGAAAACTTATTTTTGAAAATTAATTTTGGCGCATTATGTAATTACTGATAACTATAGTTTAACAAATAACATACGTAGTCATGGTAATCATGGTATTATAAAACAATACAATAATATGTTTATATATACATATTATTTGATAAATGTAAAATAAGTAAACAAGCCTGAGTTAGTATCCGAATGGCTAAAACTATATTTCGTTTGCTTGGCAATATTGTAATATTGTTGTTTTAAAGTTGAATTGAAATCCTACCATGTTAAAATTTCATTTCAAAACATTGATTCAACACGGGACAAAAGTATTTGTATGAGAGAAATGACATACGAGAGTCATCATGTTCGTCTGAAATTATCGTCAACCAGTTAAAATGCGTACGCGTAATCGCACTAAAGAGAGGCCATGTTCTAAAAATTTAATGTCTGTCTGAAATCATTATCGAACAATAGTCATTTGAAGGGACATATGCGTATTCAGCTGTATACGAGTTCCATCCCAAACATAAACTTTGCAATATAAGGTATATACTAGTTCCGTCCCGGTAAAAAAAAAAAAGGTATATACCGATTCCGTCCGGTAAAAAAGAGGAACATACCGATTCTATCCTTCAGTTTTAAGGCGTTATGTATCGGAAATTTTAAGAAAATTAAAATCTATCAATCATGTTTTAATATATTTCAAAAGTATTTTAACCAATATCTTACTAAAAATTTCTAAAACAGCATTCAAATATTCACATAAAAGAGTCAAAATAATCATAGGTTACATTTAAAAAAAAATTGATTTGTCACTGGAATAAATTTATGTGCAATTTGTTTTATATACTCAAACCTTGAGATCCACCTTGAACTATACTCTAACATGTTTTCCTTAATAAAATCTTCTTTGAGTGAGATAATTTTCCTTCGTACTTTTCCATTCTTATGGCATTCCCTCCAAAATTTTGTTAACTTTCGATTATATAAAATGTTTTTATCCTTCTATTCTGTGAAACGGATTGTTGTCATTCTGCGTAGACATGTTTTTACACTAGAAATCGGAGGGTATTACTTACTTAGGATTATATTGTATATTATATACCTTTTTTTTTTTTTAGGCTGGACGGAATCTGTATGTTCTACTTTTTTTGCCGGGACGGAACTCGTATGCAGCCTGCGTATTTTAACTAACCGTATGAATGCAATGTTTGAATGATAACCTTCTTTGGCATTGGTAATTGGAAGAAAAACATGTGTATTCATACGGGAGAGAAGCCGTATAAATGTAATGTCTGTTTGAAATCATTCACGATCAATACTAATTTGACGAAACATTCACGAACAAAAACGGGATAGAAACCGTATAGGTGTCACGCCTGTCTTAAGTCGTTTTCTCAGACCAGTAATTTTTGACGACACACATCATTCGGAAACGCACAGAAATAAAAATAGTTTGAATGCGAATTCTGTCACTAATGGGTTTTTTTTTTTTTATAATATATATTATTTTACAGCACATATCAGGCACAATCACAGAATTAACGGTTTATATGCGAGATTTTCAAAAGTCATTTCTTTAAAATAAAATAAAACACTCGTAATTATTCCAAAACGTATAATAATACATACCTACTCGTATAATAATATTTAGGGTTTAGGATCCCATCTGTGGCTCTATTCCTAAATACAGTAGAACGCATAGGCGTACATTTTATGTTGCTTTTTTAAAATCGTATTCTTGAATATCGTTCGTAAATAAAAAAAGCATTCTATTGGAACTCAGATTCATATTCACATGTAAGTTTGTAACGTTCAGAGAATAATGCAATGGAATATTTTTGTTGACAGCAGCCCGGGGGCCGGTTGGCAGCATTATTCCAATTATCACGTTTTCCGCTTTTCGTTTTAATTCGTAATATGTTCCACACATATCACTACTTGGCTCATGTCTTCGAGAGGTGGCTATTTTCTATTTTCTCGACTATTCTTCCTTTTTTTGGTTCCATCTAATATATTCCATATTCCAATAATTAACATTATTGTGTCGTAATGTGTGGCCAATTAGTTTAGCTCTTCCAATCATCAAGGCTTAAATAAAACTTCTTTCTTTAGAATCCTACTATGCGTGCATAACCTGACCGTTGTTTATTACATTATTCAGGCCTAAACCGTGATTTTTGACATATACATATATATATATATATATATAAACTTGATTGTGATTGAAGTTTTAAGATACATGATTTTTATAAATATATAAATGTGTGTTATAAATCTTTATGGTTAAAAATTGGATTAAAGTTAATACACCTATTATCACAATACATATATTATACAAGTACACGTGCTTAAACATTAAATACACAAAATGTTTAACGATGGTCAACTGATCAATTAAATTATAATTTGTTTATACCGCCTGCCTATACAATATGGAGGGCAAAGGCTAAAGTAGGACTAAAGGGCTAAAGTCGGGGGGGCCAACTTCACGCACGTGACAAAATCCGCCCAGTATTATATAATATTTATACTAGGACGAAATCCGTCCAAATTTTTATTTTTTTTTTTTAATTTGATAAATATTTAGATATAACATATTAAATATAATTTATGGAATATTAATGGTACTAATGGCAGGTAATAACGGTGAAAACCCAGTACTTCCGGTGTGAATATCTGTGCTAATAGTAGCGATTATTGATAAGAAAATATGCATTGTTGTAGGACGCACTATATTGCCTATAGCATAAGGTATTTATGAGTAATACCTATATATGATAACACAGATTGTATTCGTAATATATATTGTAAACCGTTAAAAGTGAATGGTTATTGTGTATTTCCGGAAGATTTCTTATCATTTTGAAATTGAATTTTTAGTTTTTAATCATTTTTTAAATGCACCAATAGTTGGAATAATAAAATAACCAATGCAATTCATACTTCAAATTTATTTTTATTCATATTTTTATAAATATTTATAATGTTAAAAAAAAATTTTGGGCGGATTTTGTCCTAGATTCTCTATAGTTATATAGATCACTCTAAGATAATAAATCTATAGATGAATCTAATAACTGTAAAATATTATGAAAATTCATAGTAAATTTACATTTATTTTACTTGGAAAATATTTTGATTCTATGGCAGAAAATTATTACCAATCACAAATCATAAGCACAACTCACAATATCGTTGTGTATTAACATGCAGTAAGTAGGAATTGATGCTTAAAATGATTAATTTAAAATTATATTTTTATACTTAAATGAGGTCTTATATAATTTGTATTTAAAAAAAAACAAAACGTTGTTCCGTGTATGGTGGTAAACATTATAATTATTACACTGAATAATTCTGTCATGAAAATAAATAACATGACTTTTATAGTAGTTCCACTAGTCACGGATTCAGTAGGGGTGGTAGAGGCAATTCCTCCAACGTGCAGCTAACGGTCTGCATGTTTATATAACATATTTTATAAATTACCTAAACGTTATTCATATACTTATAGTTTCGAGTGAAAAAATTAAAAAAAAAAAAAATTTTATTTAATTATGGCCCGAATATCTTACATATTTACGAGATTGGGAATATATAATTAAAAAACAAGTCAATATGATATGTAAGTGTTTTAATTGTTGATTGGGTCACTCGTAGATTGAATTAGAAATCGATGATAAATAATTTTACATTTCGTTCAGTAAAACGATTCTAACATTATAAGATATAATAAGTACTATAAATATTTCTTCAAATTAAATATGTTCAGTAGAAATAATTCACAAAAGAACAAAAATCTAAATTTTTAAAATAAAGATACAAGTGTAATTAGAATTTAAAGTCACATATAGGTTTAATATAGGTTTTAAAACCTATATTAAACGTAAATTATTTATATCGTTAATTGCCATAAAAGAACATAAAATTTATCAATACATTTAAATATTGTAGAACGTCAATAAATACTATACCAAAATACATACTTATTGGAGTACATTTCTAGTCTATAGAACTATTATTATCGGAATTACAAGAAAATAACAATAGTAGATTTTTTTCGGACAGGTATTTTTCGGTATTAAAGTAAATTTTCTTCAATTTTTCCTTTAATTTGAAAAAAAAAAATGAAAAAATTAAAAATAATATATATAAAGCACTAATAATATCAAATCTACTTAATTTACTATTCATATAATAAGTACTAATATAATAGTAGTACCTTACAATAATTTTTATATTACCCATAAATATATCAAGTAGGCACATATTAAAATATTTTAACTTTATTATTATAACCGACCATTTACGTCCAGTTATTTGATGAAAATATTGATTTATAGTAGGAATTGGTAACTTATATTTCTCCATAAATTGTCACCTGAAAATAATAATGTTTTTCTTCAAAACTTCGAATTGTCCATGAAGAGAATTTTAAAGTTTAAACGTCCATTCATTTTACAGTAATTAGAACATTTATATATTATTACTAGCTTTTTTCAAAACTCGTTTTGAGTGTGAATACTTTAAGTGTAACTACTTTTGAATGTGAAATCTTAAAATTATAACTCCTGTTGTTTTTAAGTACGACACGTTTTGAGTACCTACTTACTGTATTTATGTTCTATATTTAGGGGTTCGTAATAGTCAATTATTGTTAAAGTTAAAAAAAATTCAGCCAGAAAAGGGCATTCACTTTCTAAAAAATGGTTTTTCAACCACTAAGGTTTATCGGATAAATAAGTGGATAAAGGGGATAATCTGAGAATTAGTCGGTCAGACTATTACATTGTCCTCCGATTTATATACGAACTCAAACCTCCCCTCGTCAAAGTGAATCGATTTTTATACAATAAAATGTCTACTAAAATTGTGAAAATACTTTAGAAGTTCCACAATTTGAATAAATTTACCGTAATTTATTAATTTTATAGTAGGTATACTTACTGTAAAATCAATATATTATACCTATAGGTGACTACTCAGTGAATTAGTCGATTGAACTTTCAGTGATTCTCAGATTTACCATTGTTGCCAGGCGAAAATATATGAATGTCCGGTAAATATCGTACGTAATAAATAGGTAATTAATTTTTGGTAATGACAAAAGTTCATACAAAATGTATAAAATATATACCCTCACAAGATGAAAATATAAATCTATCGGAAAAAAGTCCAATTTTCATTTGGGAAAAAAGCTTAAATTTATATATAGGTATGTATAATAATATTTTTTTAAATGTTAAACTTTATTAATAGGCAATAAAATATGATATGTATTAAAAGGTACCGGTAAAGTGTTTAGGTACATTATTAATGTCCAAATATTCAACATTAAAATTTAAAGTACAATTTGATCATTGATCTTATACATTACATTGTTACACGTACGACTTAACACTGTTTATATAATTCAAACATTACTTAGCTCTTGGTTTTGATAAGATGGTATTGTTGAAGTATTTATTGTTTGATTTGGTTATTACTTATTACCACAATTATTATGAAAAAATTTATCACTTGGATATATTGGATGAATTATAGTTAATATAACGTAAATATATAATATTTATCTATAGGCTTTATTTCCCTACACAAATACTTTCGATTGTAAGTACCTAAAATACGTTTTGAATATTTTTACTGGAATGCTTTATCAATTCTTCAGCCCATCACCATTTTACACGTCGTCAAAGACTGAAAATTGTCGGGCTTTATTGTCGACATTTACCAAAAAATATGACCCCCGTGGACTTAGTTACAAATAAGGTCGAAAAAATACGATACAAACGGGAAAAAAAAATCAATATCAATATTTTAATATTTTATAATTTCGTAACTTTCATGGATTTACGTGTGTACAGTCGATAGTTCACCGTTCGTACCATATAATTAGCAATACTAACAAACAGAGCTGTTCTTACGCTCAGCCGTGGTAAGTTATACACGGGCAGGTGCCCACCCAGGGTGGAAAATGTCGCATGTTTAAACTTTTTTTTTGTTTTCGGTATGATAGGCTCTTTTATATTTTTACCTTGTCGTAAGTTAGTTTTATAAATATTTAATTTATCTGATTAAAATGTCCGTCGACGGTCATTTATTTAACAATATAGACAATAGTCAATAAGTAAATTAATAACTACGAGTACCTACTTAAATATTACTATTTATAACAAAAATTCTATACGCTTAGATCTAAGTTAAAAATACCTGTTTTGGAACGGGAACCTTTGAGAAATCTTGTAACCAAATCTTTAGACATGTCATTTTATAAATCAAAATTGCTACGAGTATAATATAACCATAAAATATTACGTTCCAGTTCCCGAAGGTTGAAGTGTACGAAATTCCATAATTTATTTTTCAATATTGTTTAATTTATTTAATTTCAATTATCGTTTTCCAATGATGTTTCTTTAATTCAATTTATTTTATTTTCTTTGAGCCATTTTTGGACCAAAAGTATTTGAGTAGGAGTTTTGGAGTAAAGAACTTCTTTGAAAGCACATTGTTTCTAGTTAATTGGTACGTTGAAGCGGTAATTTTTCGATTTTTCCAGTAGTTTCCTCAAGTGTAAATAAACACTATACTTTTTATAAAAGAAATATAAGAGATAAAATTAATGAATAAATACAATTATAATGGATATATATATATATATTTTTTTAATTTTATAATTTTACCGAACTGCTCAGAGTTGTCTTTTGAACGCAATGATTTATTTTTGCTTTCAAATTCAAAATAACATTAACACACTATATTATTCTAGTATTTCCACTTGTACTGACAACCCGACAAGTGAAGTGCACATTTTTTTTACATTATATAATTGATAAATAACATAGATATTTTAGTTTTCGAGTGGTACGAGGAAGCTAACGGTGTTATAATGATATTAATTTATTATTATTGTTTTTGGAAAATAAAATTACTTATACTATACACTATTGACAAGTAAAGTATTTTTACATCCTAGTGATGAGATTTTTTAAAATTTAAAAATGTGTATAAAACATATAAATAAATAATTGTCAGATAGAACATCATTATTGGATGTATTGAACCCGAATTAAAAATAAATAAATTTCCTATTAAAATTATATAATATAATATAATGTTATATTAACATTAATATTCTATATTATAATATAACATTGTATACAGTTACAAAAAAACAAAGCAAAGTTAATTTATTTTTTTAATTATTGATCAAAAATTTTGTGAGCTATATAGAAAATATTTGGTGTAGGTAAATTTTAGGTTTCCGGCTTTTTTCGTAGTTTTGCTTTACGCTGAAAATAGCTACACAGTTGCTAAATACATTTCAGACGTATTAAAAATAGTCCAATAAATAAAAACATTTTCATTGAGAAGTATTAATAAATAACTATTAAAAACTAGATAACACGTGTTTCGGGAGATACACGTTTTTGAGAAACTGAGTGATTTTAATATTTGATGATTTCTATAAAAATTTAAACATCATAAAATAATCTAAATTTTTACACGGGTGATTTTCGATAAGTTGACTTATAAGACATTAAATTTTCCGAAATTTTCTATTTTTAAAAGTCTTGTAAGTCGGCTAACAATAAATTTATTGAAAATGGCGTTTGGAAAATTTAGATGATCTTATGAAGTTAAATTTTTTATAGTGATTATTGTACGCCAAAAAAAAAATGCAGTTTTCTAGAAACGTGCATCACCCGGAGCATCACGCAAAACACGGCAGTTTAGGGTCCTCTGAAGATCGGTAGTTTTCCTTTACGCTCTTAAGAACATTGTGTACACGGAAAATCAAACGAAATTACCTCTTAGAACGAAAACCACAGAGTTACTGTTTACTCGTAAAACTATAACCGCGGATGTGAACGGAGTAGAACTCGACGACCGTCATGGAAGTGACGTGACAAATATATTATATGCACTTCAGTATCAATGTTATAGTGTTTGATAATATACACACGAGGACCGATAAAAAATTATAACGCACATAATATTATCTGATATACTTGTATATACAATATTGTGATACGCGTAGGTACGTGTATTATACATGTGATAATATTATAGTAATCAAATTGTTTGTGAACAGGAATTTATTATATGACCGAACCGAGTAATATCAATCACTTTGCGTAAGTACTCACTTCCTGGGATTAATACGTGTATATATTGTGTACCATGGATGAATTAATGTAAATCCGGTCTTCAATTACGGCCAACCGTCCCATATTTATATTATATAACACCTATTGTTTTAGCCTACAGAGTATATAATATTATCGTGCTGTATAGCAATAAAAAAAAATAAATAAATAAATAAAAATTTCACTCGGAATAAATAAACATTTTTGTTTTCCTCCAAAAAAATAATATTTTTTCACCTCGGCAGTTTTCCTAAAACAAAAAAAAAAAAAAAACAAAAACATTCAAATCTGCAAAAATACTTATTTTGTTTTCTTATTAAAATGTAGTTATATGTAGGAACATGATTTTATGACTTTTTCCGATAAACAAAATGTTTGTTTATCAGGTACATATAAATTTTATGTTTTATTAATGTTATCGTGATGTGGGTCGTAAATTCAACAATTTTGTACATGGACGAACTCTCTTGTAAAATCATTAGGTACCTATAACTTATATATAAGTGAGGTACAAAATATATGATTCGGCTATCTATTCAAATCATCAAAATTCTAATACTTATATTTTGCATATTTTTGTATATTATTTTAAATATTGGTGCATATACAAATGCATTATATATATATTTATAACCATTTATTTAATAGTTAGCTTTTTAAGTTTACTACCTTGTGTATTACATTTTTATATTATCAACAAATGAATACATATATATTTACAGTTTATTTGTCTGAAAAATTGTTTGCAATAAAAAAATTCATTTATAAAATCTGCCAATTTATATATTTCTGATAAAATTTGATCCATCACGTTTTTGGTACTCTAGCAGGATAGAGTATAGTATTTTTATTGGTTATAGATATAATTCATGGGGTTAATTAGTTGATGAACTTTTAAAACATATTAGCAGTGGCGTCATTTCAGGTTTTACACTAGGCGGGGGCAAAATTTTGACCAGCCTCATTTTTTGCACAAAATTCAATAATTTTAGGCAGGACACGAGGCTCATTTGTAAAGGCGAGTTTCCACTGTGACATTCGTGTGTACGTACGTATAAGTCTATATACTTGTGAAATGATTACGTCATTCGCCAATGGTCAATATGGTTCGCAATATATTATTATACCATTATTTTATATTATACATAATATATCATTATGTTATTTTAGTATGGTTAATACCATATAAAATACACGTTACATTTATAACATTTTTAATGAATTATAAAAATAAAAAAAGTTTATTAAAGTTTGGCGTTGATAATAATATACTGTTATCGATAACTGGCGTTCAAAAAATACACCGTATACTCGACATGACATGTAACCGTGTGGTTGTGTAAACTAGATACAACTTCATGATAACTTGATTAAACGTGTGGCTAAGTTAAACATAATGGTTAATCAAAGATCACTGCGTGCTAATCTAATCATGATCATAGCAGCGAAAAGCTATCTTATAATAAAATTCATTGTTAAATTAAAAATATTTTAATGTACAATATCCATTGCTTATAATCAATCAAAATTTAAAATCCTACTATTTTTTTTTTTACATAATCACCATTGACTCACTTACAATACTCTGTAAAAACCTACCACTTATATCTTGAATTACTTATTATCGCAATTTTTTAGTTATTTTAGTTATTTTTGAACCACGTCATTGTAAACCGTTTCAATGCAGGAACAAGGGGTAGGTAGTCAGTTAAAACAATAATGGTAGTAAAAACTGTCCCAGTTTAATTGTTCCAAAACGGAGCAGTTGGATTTCCTTTGTGTGTTCTAGTATTGTTGTGAAAAAGTACATTTTCAAAAACAATAAACCACTTATTTTGTTTTAAATAGAATATTTAATAAGTAGCCTCGAGATTTTATAATACACGGCGAATATGTAGCTGCTCTAGCATTGATCGTCTTTCCGTATTCCAAATAAACAATATGCATGGCTTATTACAAAAAAATATAAATCTTAAGTTTAGTCACATAAATTAAATTGTCTTTACTTATTATGTCGTTGATTTCCTACCTAGCTCATTCAATTACAATTTACATTACCTAAAAGAATTTAATAAAAGTAAAAGAAATTTAGCTAAATAACATAAAATATCATGGACTTTAGCACAGTAAAATTAAGTTCTAAATATAAAATAATTAGGTACAAGTTGAATTTTTGCAAATACCTTATTAATACAATTATAAATAACATGTAAAAAGTTTCCATTTATATCACTTCGGCTTCAAAGGTTATTCAAGGTAAAATGTCACAAAAAAACCTTTTCGTATATATTTTGCTTTTTATTTACCTTACAACAAAAATTTATTTTATGGAATTGACAGAAGAAATAGTTATCTACAAAAAGGTAAATTTTTCGTGTACTAGTAACGGTTCTCGCGGTGTATGACTTGTCAAACATTAATTTTTAAAAAAATATATTTTATTTTAAAAAAATGGCCTTTTCTTAAATATCTTGCTTTCTATTCGTGGTGCAAAAAATAGTTTAAGAATACAAATTGTATAAAAAATAATTTTCTATAAAATAGGGAGAAACAACTCATAAATATTCATTATTTACCATAAATTATTTACCACATAAATATGGCACTGGCTTAATGTAGTTTAAATAAATGAAAAGATGACAACTGAAAAGCGTTTTAATACATTTCAAAGGTAATTTATAACTGGTACCGTGACAGTTGGTACTCAACCAGTTTCTACCATATAATGTGTGTTTCAAAGTATATTTGTGGAAGAGACGGAAAAATCCAGACTCTACATGACTACTGTCTGCATCCATCTTGTAAGACAATGCTTCCAGAATTAGAATGCACTCACTGGGAAGTGTTCCGGCTTCTATCTGGGCGGGCGAAATACTACCAAAGATGATGTGGCAGTCTTGCCCTGTGGGTGAGACGAAGGTACAATGCCAGAAGACCCTGACGATTAATCATTACTGGTGAACGGGCAGGTTGGAAAATTTTTGCAAGTTCGGTCATTCCAAAATATGATGAAGGGTATATTATTGGTTGAAAGGAATACGATGAGCAAAAAACATAGGAGAGACACAAAAGGTATTGAACGAGAATACCAGGGTGGTTGAATCCGAGCAACTGGTACATGATATCCATGATCTGCATCAACAGTCAAAAAGCCTGATTCACGCTTGTACGACACTTTACAGCATAACCCGATATGACAAAATATAGAAGTAGTCGACATAGCGTGTACTGGTGTAATTCTCATCTGTACAGACAGACACACGGATAGACACGGACTGTACTGACCTAACAATATTGTCAGGAATGTTTTGTCGTGGCGTGTCTCTACAAGTCCACGTCTTCATACAAAAATAGAGCTCAACTGTCAATAATATTCGTCAGTTTTATTTCAAACTTTGATATTTTTTGATAATATATCAATTTATAATCAATTTTTTCAATTATGAACTAAAATTAT
Source organism: Pemphigus obesinymphae (assembly GCA_025469235.1). Classification (NCBI taxonomy): domain Eukaryota; kingdom Metazoa; phylum Arthropoda; class Insecta; order Hemiptera; family Aphididae; genus Pemphigus; species Pemphigus obesinymphae. The sequence continues at coordinate 51,072 of JAIPRL010000821.1, read as the reverse complement.
GGAAATTATGAATATTTACGGAGTCTTATTTTTTTTCGTACATGCCTGATGTAAGTTAACTAAGCCATTTCCATGCCGAACCGTGTCGTGTCATGCTGTAGGTACCTTGCCTACAAGTGTGAATCGGGCTTTAATGTGAGCCGAGCCACTCAACGATGGATGATAAGCATATTTTCTCGTTAATACGATCAGATCATATTTGTATAATATATATATATTATATTATCGTTGTATGCGAATATGTATATTTAATTCTAAACGATGTAGGGCCAAAGGAATTATTGAAGCCATAATCTCCTTGATTCTATATAATATATCATTATTAAACATCGTTAATTTTAAACTTTTTATTTTTATTTTCAATATTTCTTAAGATATAATATACAAAAAAAACTTCGAAATAATGGATTTCCATAAAAATAATAAAATCAATGATTATATTTACTAAATACATTTTGTCCTAGAGAAATTCTTTTTATGTATGTATTATTAATAATAATTAAATTATTATTATAATTTCGTAAAAATTAAAATCCCTTTGAGTGACATTTTAATCCTTTTGTAACGCATGTTAGAATTTAAATATTGCGACCAAATTTTGTATTCTTTACTTTTGAGTAATTTGGAATGAAATTAATGAATGTCACAAATTTTGACATTTATATTATAAGGACCACTCTAAGTCACATAGAAAAAGCAATATTTCGAACGAACAGAAAACAAAAAAATCTCAAAGTAATCGTAGAATAGTCAGAAAAGTGCTAAGAAAAATGTGTGTATTACTAATATATTAAATTATCAATGGGACAGGGAACAACCTAGGGAATTCAAAAAAAAAAACCAAATCAATCCAAATTACTAATCGACCGATTTTCTGGAAGAAACTTATCGTTTGAAAATTTAAACCCTTTTAAAATACAAAAAATAAATTTATTAATAAAAAAACACGTTATTTTTAAAATTATACAATCACTATACATTTTATAAATATTGGTCGATCATAAAAACAATATCCTAATAGTATGATAAAGTTGATATATTTTTGGTGCATGTAAATGCATTCAGAAATCAACAGATGGTAAATAAGTCTATGATAAACTCTGTCTCGAAAATATTCAGGTATAATTTGGGTCAGTATCTATATTTAAACTGCAACCCAATTTGTACATAATTTGTGTTTGAAAATTTATATTAGGTAAATTAAGAATTTTAATAATTTATTGGTAAATATGTACATATTTTTGATAGTATATGTATACTAATCAAATATGTAATCCGTTTTTAAGTTGAAATTTGTTAATTATTCTAAAGATATGTTATAATAATAATAATAATAATAGTTTTGCAATAGTTATATAACTAATAACTCATATTATTATTGTTATATTATTTTTTATATTAAAATAAACAATACCCTATTTAAATATATTTTAAAATTTTCATAGAATAAAATAAAATAATTAAAATAGTATTTTATAGATTTATTCACTAATAAAGTACTATTTTTTATTAATACCTAATTTAAGTATTTATACACTTTTTCAGACAAAGAAGTCGCGAGTAGTTTTTTTGAGCGTAAAGAATAACCATTCTTTTTTATCTTTTTATGATATAATAGGTATATCGACTTTTTTTCCTAATTAGGAAATTTTAACTTTTAACTAAGTTAAGTTACTTTTTTTTTCAAAGTTAACTTTTAGCTTAACTTAGCTTATATTATTTTCAATTAACTTATCTTAACGAGTTAAAAAATATCGTTAACCCAGCCTTGATTTAGCGAACATTTAGAGACTATTCCATCCAGAACCCGAACCAGAATCCTCTATTAATTTAATTTAAAGAACTAGAACTGAAACAAGTAGAACTAAAATGGTTTTTTTTTATGAAAACGGAATCGGAATTTAATCAGGAAAAACTTCATGGTTCCGACACGTTGACTTAGAATTCATTCGGGCGTTATAAGTATGAAAAATATCCACTTATGAGATTTTTAAAAATGTGTTTATCCATACAATATTTTGGGATAATTATACACGAAATATAAACACATTCGATACACGGACAGGTTAAAATCTAATTTATGATTTATATTATACGTTATATGTATAACTGTCGTTGTGTTTTTCTACATCGATTATTATAATATTATATAGATCAAATATATAATTATGCAAACGTAACCTCCGGTATAAAATTAAATAATATTGATAGAGGGTACAGTTAATATTAATAATTTATGATCGTATACACGTAAATATTGTACGTACGGACAACGCGGGTCATATTATTATATGTTATATTATATCAAAACCTACACTGGATGAAAATTATACCGTTGTTTGTTGACAAACATTTTTTAAGTTTCATGAATTTAATTAAACAAATGCAATATATTCAATTTGATGTATGTCAAAAAAAAAAAAAAAAAAAGTTACCTATTATTAAATTATAATGCGCACCTACTTTAAATGTAACGAAAATTGAATTCGATTTAACTGCATCGTGTATACGTCATGAACAGTCTAAAAAGTATTTCAGTTAATTAAATTCGTATACCCGCTCTTGCAAGTGTCAACACGTAATGCAATTAACAGCTGTATAAATCAAGATCCCGACATTTAGATACGAAGAAATGTAAATTTTAGTGTATTATTTGGAATAGAAAACGTGACTGTTTTTTAAACGTCGATAATTCGAAATATATACACATTGCGATTGGTGTGTATAATAACGAAAACAAACAACTAAAGGGTATATTAGATTAATTAAATAGATAGGTATATAATTAATTATATACATGTATATATATATATATAATTTTTTTAAATATCAATTATAAAAAAAAAGCCTTGTAACCGACAGTAGTGGACTTCAGGGAAAAGGCCCAGAAAAAATATTTTACAAGGGACTCATTGAAAAATGATGACCGACATCAAAAAAATAAAAAAAGATCATTTAATAGCGTACGTAAATTTATACGCATAAATATCACATAAAAAAAAGGTTTATCAGCAAAAAAAGGATAACATAGGAGTAACGTAGGTATTAGGTATATTATATTTTTACATAAGTTATTTTATTTTTGACGAAATATTACATCACAATAATTAATACATGTTTAAATGTTTGATATATACAAAACTAAAAATACTAAAATAACAACAACAAATAGATAGATAATGAAAATAGATTAGATTAAAATACCAGCAACAATAATAAATAGGTTTAAGCCTTAAGGTATGAATAACATAAAAAGAATGTGAATTGAGGATAAGTAGAATAACGGGAGAAAATACAACCAAAATAACACGAATGGGAAAGTAACAAATTTGTATGACAGGTAAGAAGACAAACAAAAATAATATAGTATTATCAAGATGATACCTGTGGTGGAAAAATTGGATTAAAAATAATGATAAATTATTGCATTTGATAATAAACAATTTAAAATTGTGTATTTTTTTTTTTTGTAGTTGTAGATATTTTAATATAAAAAATTATACCTCAAAAGTATCAATTAGATATAGTTATTATTCTATTATTCTAGTTACTATTCGTTTGATATTTATGTTGACAAAATATCCTATCTCTATTGTAAATCATTTTTTTTAAATTTATAAACTCTTTTCCGTCAGTTTTCTTGTATTCATTCTCAAAGTGAATAAATAATCTTAACGTTTTTTTTTTTTTTTTTTATCAGAATACAGGTATATGAGGACTCGGGAACAAAATGTATGCTATCAAGTTAATGATATTTAAATTTCCTATAATTGCCTCCTATGATGTATTATATATTCTGAAGTCTGTCCTTGCTATTTTCTGATATACTTGATGCAGAATATTGAAAATGTTTTATAGGATTTTTATGTTTTAAAACTAGACAGAAATAATCTTATTAGCTTGTGTTTTCGTGGTGGTAGTGGTGTCCTTAATGCCCTTGAACCTACTTTTCACAGTTCAAACCACTCTAAAAATAAATATACATAATGTAGAGTAAATCTTTATCCTTGTATCAATTTCTTCAATAAAAAACTTCATCGATGCTGTATATTTATTCTTTAACGGTCCTTTATTTATATATGAATCTCATGCTACTACTGATAGTAAAACAAATATTATCTCTACTCTCACTCCAGCCTCAGTTGTTCTTTGTAGTGATTATAATATCCCGAACATAAATTGTAGTCTCAATATATTAAGTCTTATTTCCTCTGACTCTCAATGTTCTTCATCGATAAATATATCGGACACAATTTCTTTCCTTAACTTTTTTTCAATATATTTCCGTTATTAACACACCCGGTGGATTATTACTTGACTTAGTTTTCTCCAATAATATTGACCTCTTTGTTATATACGCTTGAACCCGTTTGGTTAACGAAGACTCCTATTACCAATCGTTATTTATCTTGAACCCTTTACCGGTTCATCCTAAACTTGATAACACTTTTTATTTTCATGATCAGCTAATTACAATTCAACCAAATTTTTTAACTTTTTCAACTGGGCAATTACATTGTTCCAGTATAATATCGACGATGCTCATATATATAGTACTTACCTATCAAATATTCCCATCTCGTGTTTGAATAAAAGTTGTAACTTGTAAGTTTCCTTATTGGATGTCTAAACTTCATTACTGCAAAAAACGTGCTCGTCTTATATTCAAACAAACTACTGTTTATAATGTTTTTTCAAAACATAGAGCATGTATCGAAACTTATTAACCTATATTGCAGACACATTAAGACGTTCATTAACCAATTTTCCTCCTACCTTTCGACAATCAATAAGGAATCTCAAACAACGCCTTTCTATCCCACATTCAATGAACTACCAGGATACCATTTCGAAGAGTTCATCTGAATCCGTTATGGATAATTGTTATTTCTCCATCTGTATGGAAAGTTTGCTCAGTTACCCCAATCCTAAAATCAGGTGATATGAAACCAATAGTCTATTGTAAATATATTTCATGGAAAAAAAAAATCATTATTCGTTTCTAGGTGTTGCCACGAGATGAATATATTATAAACTCGTACAGGGGCGTACGGAGAGATGAGGTTAAGGGGCTGAAGCTCGCCCCCGCCATTGACAGTATATTTCTAATTTTTTTTTATGTTTCATGTTATCAATGTTATATATTTTATATACGTATAATATACAATGACGTATTTTCAACTTTTTTTCTAGAGGGGGGGGCTAAATTTATTGAAAATCAATCATGAATATAATGATATTTATATGAATAATTTATATATTTTACAATCTTTAGGGGCAAAATCGCTTAGTATACAGACAAAGGACTGTTAGTAATAGAGAGGGGGATTACAGGGTCGGTGCACTATTTTGATTAAAATAAATAATATTTAATTTGAATTATAACTTTTCAAAAGGTTTAGCCTTAAATGCCCTTAATTTTAATATTTTTAGAATCTTTTGCAACACATGGAATAAATGTTTTCATTAAGCATCGATATCGATAAAAACGAGGGACAAATAATTAATTAATAAATGGAAATTAATTCTAGTTGATACTTTATAAAGGTAATTTTTGGATTTTCTAAGTAGTTTTCAAAGGCGTCAAGAAAAAGTACCTTTTATAAGGTAAATATCACGAAAAGTTGTTATAAATTAGAAAATAGTGAACAAACTTGTCATGGTTACCGAGATGATACATAATATAATAATAACTACCAAAATAAACCAATAATTATTATGAATTGGAAAATTAAAATACTAGAAACATGAAATTTACATCAAATATTTACCATTGCACTATGTATATTAATATCGTATTTTTAGCTATGTAAATGCTAATTATATTCGCTAAAGCTTCGTTAAAAATTTCTTTATCGAAAGAAATAATTTACCATTACTTTCAAATACAGTAGTAAGGAGTTTGTGTGGAGAAACAGAATTTTATGACCCGAGTAGGTGGGCAATAGGTTTTGGATTTGAGTCCTTATTTATTTTCTCTAGTAATGAATAAAATACTTAATAAATGATATACAGGATGAAGTACCATAGTTCCTGCTGTTTGCAGATGATATATTACTAGTTGATAAGAAACTTGAAAAAGTAAATGTTAGACTGAAAGAGTGGAGAGAAGTTCTCGAGAGAAATGGGATTAAGGATTATTAGGGGAAATTCAGGATAATTATAAATTTTAATCATTTAAAAAAACTCAATACAAATAATTACCAATTATAATAATTAGTAATTAATTAATCATTAATACAATTATTCGAAAAAAATATAATTAAGTATATTTTTAAAGGAATGCTGAATATGTTCCAAAATACAATCACATTTTTTTATTTCATTAATTAAATTTTGTTTTGAAATATAAAATAAAATGTGTTATAAGTACTTCATTATGAAAACTAATTTCGTTACAATTGTAAGTAAATTGGTAACAAAATATTGACTTCATTTTATCTATATATGAGTAAATAATATCTGACAAATAATGTAACTAAAATATGATTTATAAGAAATTTTCGCTACACGGTCTATAATGCTGTTTTCTTAATAATACCTAGAATTTATAAATATACGTATTATCATTTAAATTTAAGTTCACAAACATAAGAAATTCACATAACTATAATAATATATTTAATTATTTTAAATACCTAATAAAATTGTATTATTTTCTAGTTTTCATAAAAAAATTACATGTTTATATATTTAATTAATTATAAAATATTTTATTTCTTCAAAACTGTGATAACACATGTATAAGTTAATACAATTAGAAAATAATTACTTGTTAATTAATATTTAATATGTGTTTTTTATAATTAAAAAAATAATATAATATATATTATGTATAGTACTATATATTACTATATACTCGTAGTAGTATTATGTACTGTAGTACATATATATAATAAATGTACTACAGTGTAATAGTAAGATTGAAATTAAGATTTTTTTTAGTATTCATTTAAATTAGTAAAATTCTTACTCAGTAAAAATGTAATTGTAATAAAAGGTGACATGTATTACTGGAAATCAAGTCAAGTTAAGTTGTGAATGGTATTTATTGATCTAGAGGAGACACATACAAGGATTCCTAGAGAGATTTTTGAGAAGTAGTCATTAATGAAGAAAGGATTATCAAGGGCGTAGTGTAGATGAATATAATTCAGAATGAGGAGTCTGTGTGGAGAAACTGGAATTTTCAGTGCCAGAGTACAAGTATGGTTTTGAGTCCTTACTTATTTTCCTGAGTAATGGATGGAACAACAAAATATATAAAGGGTAATGGACGAGATGTTTGCAGGTGCTATAGCTAGTAGCACTGGTGCACCCAGAGGGATACAGTGGTGTCAGTCGTCACCCCTATAATAATAGGAGGTGGATGGTAGTCGGTAGACTAATATTATTCCAATATTTTGATGATAAACTATAAGATTATCTATTATGCACGTTATTTAAGTAACGAAATTGATTACAAAAATTGTTTGGGTACATTTAATAGGTGATGAGTATGTTATAAAAGTGTGCTGATACCATTTGCAGAAAATGAGTGTGCGACACTAGCTAGTACGAAATAGTAGTAGTAAACAGTAGACTTGAAAAGTGGAGAGAAGCTTTTAAAGATAATGCAGTAAGGATTAGTAAAGGTAAAACCGAATAAATAGAGTATGACTTTCGTGAAAGGATATACGAAGAGATTAGGAAAAGGTGAATAATGAAGTTTATCGGTGATGAAGGGTTTGGCGTTGAGAGATACAAAAATTTAGGATCTGTTCTATTGGAACTTCAAGGAAGATATAAAATATAGGATAAGTGTGAATAGACGAAGTGGATTTTGTGTGATAGAGGATTCTCAATTAGGTTAACAGGTAAATTGTATAAGACAGTAGTTAGGCCTGAATTATGTATGGACGATATTATTGGGCAGTGGATAGAATGATAGAACAGAGTTTGAGTGTAGCAGTGATTAGAATGCCGACTATTATAATCTCCATCAGATTTGATTTAGAATAGAATAATAATTTAGTTGAATTTTTTTTTTTTTTCATTATTTTATCATAAGTGAAATATAAGTAAGCCAAAATGTTTAAACATTTTTTAATGAGTTATTATTATTATTATTAGTTTGTCCCTTATGGAGGACATTTGTGGAGTCAATAATATACGATAAATAAAAGTATAAAATTGATATTTTTAATTAAAATTTTATTCAAATTATTTATATATGTACCAATAATATATAAAATAATTTAAAAATTGTAAAATGAAATTAATTCCAATAGAATTTGTGAATTTATTAATTTAGCATCCACTGATAATAATATTATCATAATGCAATTGTTATATTTTGACTTCGTAAGTGCCCGATGTCCCTCGTGGAGACACAATAAACGTATTATTACTTATGTTCATGTTTGGGAATTTCTTACCATTCATAGTAGTTTATTATGGTATTATCAGGGCAAATATTAAATAATTAGATTTTTAATCCAAATCTTTCACAAAAAAAAGGCATTTATTATCAACAATGATAAAAAATTTGATTTCAAAAGTATTAATAAGTTTATTGAATAGCATGTCCTCCTTCGAACATGAGGTCTGAAAGGGTTAAAATATGAAAAATAATTCCAATTATATTGTATAATATCAAATGATTTTACTCCTTTTTCTCAATTAAACATTTTTTTTTTTTTTTTTAGGCATTTTAACTTTTTATTTTTTTATATAAAATACTAAAAACTAAAATTACGTGTATGAATATAAGGTATCGGTGACTTTGATTGACAGTGCACTATTTTTGCACGGCCGTCAACTACCAATTTTATAAAATACTATGAGTCTTTGAAAGGAAATGGATGATTTTTAACACTCAAACTCTGTAATATCAGCTCCATAAAAACGAAATGACATAGTATTTTGAACAAATTATTATCAATTTTATAATGATAACAGTCTCCAAAAGCTTCTAAGAAAATTCATACAAAAAAATATATTCTCATGGACCATTCTATACTACAATTAAATTTGATAATAATTTAGTTTTTAACTTTTTGCAGCATATAGATATACGGGCAATTTCGATATGTTTTCTTTAAAAAAACCCAACTAATAAAAAATATATTAATATTTTAACCCAGTTTAAAATATTTATATACAAATATATTTATACAACATTTTGTTTCTTTCCGTCACTTAGTAGAAATTATACAATTATATTACATATAAAATATGCTAGCAAATACTAATTCAGCATTTTTCATTTTCCAATGCGTTTATAATGTTATATAGAATAATAAACTCACAATAACACTATACATTATTTTATCATATTATTTACTTCTCATGAAAAATTTGAAAAAATTGAATTCGATAAAAATTAAAACAATTCTTCGACTCTATCTAATATAACTATACACAATTATTTCTAGTTCAAATTTTTTTTTAATTTACATATTTTACATTTTCAGAAACTCAAATTATAAAAATTTATTCATTACTTATAAATTCATCTTATACTGATTATTCATTTGGATTCATATTTTTTTTATGATATGGTATAAAAGTGTTAGAACTTAATATTTTTATTATTAAAATCTTATAACCTTTTGAAATTATAAATTATCGATATAAGTAAGAAAAATATTCATATTTTCGTCACAAACGTTATTTTGAAAAAAAAATAACAAAACAAGAAATGCCCAAGCATAAGTAGCTACGAGTTTTGAAAATTAGTAAAAAAATAATAAGTTCAAAAGTTCAAAGTAAATAGTTTTATTTAACATAATATACACAATAATTTAAAATATTAATCATCATTATTTTAGCATCACTTAACATAATTAAAAAACGGTTTTTTTCTTTTGTTGTGAAAAACACAATAAAGTGAATTTATCTGATTGTTATAACAAACCCTTCAGTTAATAAACTGCAATTAATTTCCATAAGTTTCTAAATCCTTATAAATTCCTGGGAATTTCCACCACGTTCCTGAGAATTGCCTATCCCTAGAGAGCTTTTGCGGACGTAGCGAATGGCTTTGTGAATGATTAAATTTAATATAGTATGAAATCATGGTTTGTTCATTAATATTCCAAAAGTTCACTTGAGTTTTCTGGCTTTCTGGTTATTTATAAATCTATGGTATTGTTCAAAATTCAATTTTCAATTAATCTAGAAGTTTATTGAGTATAAGAGGATGTCATATGCCTACTTTTTAAGGTTATGTTAGGCAATTTTAAGGCTATATTAAAAAAAAATGGACATTTAACGATTGAAAAATATATAAATATATTTCAGAAGTAATTAAAAATAGTCCTATAGTAGTAATATTAACACATTTTTTTTGTGAAGTATAATTAGTGAAAACGAGAAAAACATATTTCGGATGATGCATGTTTCGGAGAAATTGAGTGATTTTAGCATTTGATAATTTCTATTCAAATTTAAACATTGTAAAATAAATAATAATAAAGATATATATTTATTACATGAGCGATTTTTGGTTATATATTTTTAAAATTTGAGTTATAAGAATTTGGATTTACCGAAATTTTCTATTTTTAAAAGTCTTATAAATTGACAAATAATAAATTTATTGGAAATCACTCAAGCAAAATTGTATATTATATTATGATCTTTAATTTAGTGTACAGGTTATTGTAGGCTAAAAAAACTCAGTTTTCTTGAAACGAGCATATATTCTCTCAAAGCACGTAAGCTATAATAAAAACGTTATGATGAATTCCTGTAGCCGAAACTAGTTTTAACTGATTTATTTCAATCAAATAAAATTTCTATTAATTATAAATTAATTAATTTCATAAATAAAATTATAAATATTGGAATTTGATTGGAATTCAAATATTTAAATTTTAATGTTTATTAAATATTAAATAAATATTTTAGTTTTTATATTTAATACGAAATATTCAATAAATATTTATTTACAAATGTTTATTAAATATCCTAGTAAATATAATTATTTAATACTCTTAAATGTTTAATTATTATATTTTCTTAATTGAAAACTATAAAATAAAATTTCAAATTTTAATTCAATGTTAAATAAATATGAAAAAAAAAAATTTTAATAAAAGACCTAATATGAATTATAATATTATCAAAATAATTTAATGCTTATTTCAAATCATATTTTTCGTTGGTCGAATTTTATTTTGAGTTTTGGCTGTTTGAAATATAATATATGTATTTGTAATATCTTCCACAGATGCGTATTTAAAATTAAATTTCAGGGGAAAAGGGGGGGGCGGAGTTATACAATTAGATAATTTAATAAATGTTCTTGAAGTAATGATTTATGTATATTACTTCATGTTTACAATAATTATATTTTTGTCTACGTGAAATCCGTCGTTTAAGTATATCTGTTTTAAAAATACATTAGTATCGGCAGTCAAATGTTCTATTTATGTATAGGTAGTTTATATTTTCAATATATAAACTAGAAACTTGTATAGTAAAATCCCCACGCCGAACCGACCTAACGTGTAAAAATATATCTCATGGGTACAGTAATGAAATATAGACGTGATAAGAAGTTTTGGATGCGTGCCTAACCACCACCACAAATATAATAGTGTTCGAACTGCATCAGCCATCAAGTATTGACACGCAATATAATGAATATAAATACTTATTTGAGTTATTCGTTAATTAACTATTTATGTATAATAACTCATTATTATTAAGTAGGATGGTAATATAATAATTATTCGAGTAACTGAATTTGCTTAATGAGATAATAAAATAATAATAATAATAATAAATAAAAATGCAGTTTTAGAATTCAAATAAACGCCGTTCGTAACTGTTCGAAAATTGTAAATGGCAAAAAAAGGAATTAGTATATTCTACAAATTGAGAATTTTAGAGCTATTGCTTTCAAAAATTACATGATCGTGGTTCTACTTTCTATGCGGTGTAATTTATTTATTTAATTAATTACAGAACGGGCGTTAACCCAAAATACAGTACATATAATAATAAATATAATGTATACACATTAAAGCTTACAAAAATCAAAAATTATAATAGTAACATATTTAAAAATGCAAATATTATAGTGGTTAGTCTAGGTAATGAAATTTTACATTAGTGTTGGGACATCTGTGCGAGACATATTATTACATATTATGTAATGGATGGTTATTACCGTAATTGGTGTGTTGCAAGGAGGTATGGAAAAGAATCTCCGGGAGAGGGAGCAACGCATAGAGACACGAAAATTTATGTTAGCTAATAAGGTCGGGCCGTCTACTGCACCCTGGAGGAATTTTGAGAAGACTGAGAGGTTTTCTTCCAAACGCCGATGGGTTAGTGTACAATATAGTACAATATATTAGGCCTAAATAGCTGAATCTGGGAGTACTCATGTGGAGGATGATCTATTTTGAATATATAAGCCGCAAATGCTTTGCAAAAATCCGTTGGACCCGTTCTAGCTGCGCTGAATCGGAGGTCGTATCAGGGTCATATACAACTAAGCCATATTCCAATATGGACCGGACCAACGAACAAAATAAAGTTTCAAGGGATTTTGTGAGGTTATGTTAAAGAGCCATTCTCTCGATAAATCCAAGTATGTACCTTATAACTCTTAATATGAGATATTTTCTATAGGTTTATGGAAACACAAATTCTGAGTGTAAATGATACACTACAAGTCTTTTTTAGAGTTAACGTGTCTGATTGACATACCATTAATCATATGAATAAAACAGAGAGGGTTGTTATTGCGGGAGAAGGACATAAACTTACAATTTAGCACATTTAAATCTAACTCCAAAAATTTCAGTCTACGTACTAGAGCAAAGAGTTCATTCCGAAGGACACAGCAATCGTCTAAGGAATTTACCACAGATACTAGTTTTATATCATCTGCATAAGGTAAGAATTTACAGCGTTTAAGAACAGTATTGATACCATTAAGGAGCAGTGAAAACAATAAAATTGATAAATGCACACCCTGAGACACACCTGAAGGAATTTCTTGTAGCTTTGACTTTATGCTAATTATTTTGACCCAAAGTAGTCAGTGAGATAAGACCTAAGCCAAGATAATAAAGGTTCTTCAATACCAGAGGCTTGCAAAACAGAGTAATCAAAAGTTATTGCTTTTATTTGTTTTAAAATGGTATGTATCGTCAGCTGCAATTATATATGTATACTGCATATACACGACATTATTACAATACACACGATTATATTTATACGTTATAATAATTTATACATTTATATTTTATTTATTTCATAAAATCTATAGTCAATAAAAATGGATTTGGGATTTTAGTTGTCGTGAAATGGTTTTTCGAGAAAATGTACGAGTAATGACTATACACTGTAATTTCTACAAAAAATTAATATTAAAAAGCCAAGAAAGCACATCGGGTAGGATATTGATAAAGAATGTTGATCAATCGTTCAATTCTTGATCAGGATCAGGACAATTATTAATATTATTATTTGAATTTTAAAGTAATGATAAATATAATAGAATTCTATAAATACGAATCTGGGGGATAAAATTTTTCTTTTTTTTGTGGGAATTAAAAAATTATCTCTCATAAAACAAATTATGGAATTAATTTGCTATTAATAAAAAGCTCTTTTTGAAACGTATTTTAAATTTAATATTCTAGCTTCACCCGGGATTTTCATTTTAATTTCCCTTTAAATGCATTATGACAAATTGCATTAATATTATATAATATATATTATTTTATTATTTTTGGCATTGAAAAAAATTAAAACCCACTTGTCCCTTTCCCTTAATAATAAAAATAGGTAGTTACACGATGTATAGTGTATATATTGTTATACACCATTTAGAAACTAGTTTTTCTTCAAGCTTAGGTAATCTACTGAGAAAATCGAAAAATATTTTATTTTTTAGAACCAATTTTTCAAGGCTGGGCAAGTTAACGATATGTTTTAACTCGTTAAGTTAAGTTAATTTAAAATAATATAAGTTAAGTTAAGTTAAAAGTTACTCGTATATTTTTTATCAACTTTTAAAGTTAAAAGTAAACTTTGAAAAAAAAAGTAACTTAACTTAGTTAAAAGTTAAAATTTCCTAATTAAGAAAAATAGTCGATATACCAATTATATTGTAAAAAGGTAAAAAAGGATGGTTATTCTTTACACTCAAAAAAACTACTGGGAACTTCTTCTGCCAGAAAAAATGTATACATGTAAAAATTTAAATACAACACGTCATTTTAAAACTCATGCATAAATAAGAAATCAGAAAATAACTTCTAACTGCCAAGATACCTACATTATTGTTTGATTCACACTAAGGTAGTATAAAATAAGCAGTATCAAGTATCACTTCAATATATTTTCTATACTGGATAGACATAAATACCAGCCTCCATGTAGTTAGACCGGGCTCAACCCAATATTCGTGAACGGCCAACGTTGCGGCGTGTGCGTGAGTGGTACATCGATTCTAAACGATTACGTATATGCTATTGTAGGTACCACTAAAATTGCGTATAGGTACCAAAAAGTAAAATCCTCATTCAAAAATTTGCATTGTTCTTCGGGCAAATTTAACTTAATTTAGATACTTTTGTATAAAGTTAACTTGAAGTTAACACTTTAATTTTAATAAAAAAGTAACATATTAAGTTAAAAGTTAATCTGAAAAAAATGTAACGCGTTAAGTAACTTAATTAAAATTAACTTAACTTTTTAACTCAATTTTAACTTTTAACTCGTTAATGCCCAGCCTTACAATTTTCTATCGATAGCATACACTCCAAAACCTCTACTCGACTCTATCTGGTTGAAAAGTTGCTCACATAAATATGAGTAATATTTAGGAACCTAGATTTTAAGCGGAGCAATGATTAAGGTGATATCTTTTTTTTTCTGGAAACAACTTTTCGGGTAGAAACAATCGAGTGAGAGTTTTTGAGTAAAAAACTCCCTTGATAGAAAATACATTCAAAAATTCTAAATGGTATTTTTCAAAGGGAAATTTTTAATTTTCCCAGTGCTTTTCTAAATCATAATGAAAATCTACATTTTATAATGGGAATTTTTATTTAACAAATAAAGTTTCTATGGTCATTATATATTACTAAAATAATATATATTGTTTAAAATGTTAAAAAAAAATTTTAAAGTTATAGTTATGTTTATACATATTAAATCAAGTGCCTCTCAAAATCGTTTCATGGAAAACAATGATTTATCCACTACCAGTATTACACATGACGAGAAAAGTACTTCCCTCTAGTCTCTAATTACCAAATTGTAAAAATTGAAATCATTATTTAAAGTCTTATAAAAGTATAAAGGTCACCCGAAATTTTTACTTCGTAAAATTAATAGAAAAACAAAGAAAAAATGAATTGTAATTGCTACAATAATAAACATAAAAATATGATACGAGAAAATATAATAGATCAATAATCAACATTTAAGGCTACAATGTTATCAATAAAAATAAAAATATAATCCCAAAACAAGACAAATAAATATGGGGAGAATATTTTAGTATCATTAAATTCGTTTTTCCGATTTAATGAAACTATATCATCGTGTTGATAACATGTTTTATAACGTAATATAGAACCATAACCCACAATTAATAATAATAGGTATCGACGTTCTATTACGTCGATAGCAGTGATAGGGTTAATTAATAATTTATATATGTATTAATGAAATATATATATATATAAATGATAATAAAAGGTACTGACTATTTATTGATCGATTTCATCGAACCGTATTCTATTAATATATAAACTTGAGTACTTGTGACTATTTATATTTATTATATTATAAACCCGAAGTCACAATATTATACACATTTATTTGCGTATACGTATTAACCATAGTAATGACTGTGTTTCTAATTTAAGAACCATATATCATTGAATTCACTATCGACGACCAGAGTTCTTCAATTCCCGATTGGAAGGTAAAAAAAATGGAGGAGGGAAACTTTTACGTGTAAGTTTTATATTCATAATAATTTTTAACACCCTCCACCCAAATGTTTTATCCAAAATTTGTAGTTACCAAGTCGATATCTTCCAATTTTGAGTAAACCAATTCCAATTATAATAACAATTAAATAGCATGCTATTTCTGAAGTTAATCTTTGAATTATTAAAGTGATGTTATTTATCATTTAAAACGAAATCGATATATGAAACCCACTAGGATTGGCAGTACATTCTACCCCTTCCCCACTGCTACAATAGTATTTGGGCACTGAACATTTATTTTTACTTTTCCACATTATAGTCTTTTGAAAGGAGATAACATCGCTTATAAATATTTTGGGTGGATACCTATCTATATATCTGTATATACCTTATATACAAGACTGATATAATTTATAGTATGCTATAAGAATTTAACATAAGGTATATACTTATATACATAAGTAAATACCGAAGCTTGTTTTATGTTTACAAAGTTTTTAATCTGTGAGTGTATAAAATAAAAGTAATATAAATATAATTTTTTTATATTAACGAATTCTTAGATTATAATCATAAATCCACCTGTTGATAGTTTTCACAAAAAGTATTTTTCGTTAGTTATGGTATGTAATATAATATTTCTTTAATATAATATACTGACATTCAACAACCAATTTTGTTATAATATTATAACTAATGTATATTGTATAGGTATTACAATACAATTGTAAACATGCATAGGTACATACTACTTTTCAAAGGCGTCCATGTAGGAAAAGTCAGGGAGGGGTTGGAGTGAACTTCATAAATTTTCCTTTAAATATTTGTTGGATAAATGACCTATTATCATTTATCATTATTTCTACTTTCGGCTCAAAAGATTTTCGTACTCCATTTGATTTTTCTGGAAAAGTTACAAAATTCCTCTGTAGTCTTAAGCCATTGTTTCCATATTTAATTTCATCTCTCGAATCACACATTTCATTTCTCTTAGTTTTTGGACTAATCGTCCTATATTATCTCCGAAATTTTTCATCGGGGGCTATCGTTATTTTTTTAGTTTAATATTTAATTTTTATAAAACATAATAAATCCATACGTAGGTGGTGTTAAAAACCCATTTATAGATCAATAGGTAGATTTCTAAAAATAATTTATTTTCATAAATTACACGTCTAAAACTGCAATTACTATAGTTTTACATTATTATTTAGTGTATATTTAAATTATACTGCCAAAACTGATCTTGAAAATAATGTAATTTTAGAGAGGTATAAAAAAACATTAATGAATTATGTGATACGTCAACGACAGTATAATATACATATATATTATGTACCTATATTTTAAAAATATAATGGAAATTATTAAAAAACTCTTAGTCATATATACAATATATATATGTATGTCTGTGTATAAGTTGTTGCAGCTATATAATGTGTGTAAAAAAAAATAATAATAATAATAATAATAATAAATAAATAGAAAAAGAAAACGTTTTAAAACGAATAATAATAATTACTGTGTCACGCCGAAAATCACTTCGTACCGCATGTACCTATCATTTAAACGTGCCTATGCTATAATATACGATTGGGTTTTTTTTCCACAAATATAATATATAATATATAAATCCAAAAAGAAAGACAAAAAAAAAAAAAAAAAGTGACCGAAGGCTAACAACTACTCGTTTAAGTCACTATAATGTATAATATATATCTTAACGTCTGTGCGTACAGCCGGGTTCTTTGGGGATGTACCTATAGCTAGATATACACGTGGTCTTGAAAAAAAATAAAATTCCAAAATTACACTAATAATAATATGTAAGAGTGCGACAGAGAGAGAGAGAGAGATAGTGAGAGGATGACCGCCGCCCCGAATTGTCGTCGGTCGGTGGCCAGTCGGGCGACGACGGTTTCGTTTTCGGACGGCGGCGGCTGGTTTACACCCGGTATCCGGTATATACCTACCACGTCTGTTTTATCATGTTACATGCGCGTACTTTTTACACGCGGACGTGTACAGACAGACGACGTATATACGCGATGACGGCGGCGTGCTCAGACGTAACATTATTATAATATACGCGCAATCCGGATAATATTAATTAAATATTCATATTAAATGAGAATATAGAGGTATTTTTTGGTGTTTTTCTCTCTCCGTTCGTCTTGTACGGCCGATACAAAACCAGTAATGCAAGAGAGGTTATCGAGTGCGTCGTCGTCTTACGAGTAAATGTTATAATATTGTAACAGTCCTATAGTGTATAATGTACCTGTATAATAATATAATGTGATACTACTTGGACGTATTTGTTATGCGTATGCGCGGAGAAAAGAGAGAAAGACAGTCGTCGGGCCGGGCCGACGGATGGCATACAGATAGCGAGCGAGAGAGAGAGAGAGAGGAGAAATGACCCCGTGTACGCGCCTAAATCGGAATGTATTTCGTTTACACACGCACGCACATACCTATATGTGTATGTGTGCGTGTAATAATATACGAAATAATGTTCATTCTACCCACACTCGTGCATATTATAATATTGTATGGGACCCGTCGTATATATATATATTTATATACATATTATACACACAAACGCCACGAATACACTCGTACGGTGTGCGTGTGTACGTATACCGATATTATATTGTGTACAAGTGTTTTAGTATAAAATCCTAACAATTTAATCGTAAACGGGCCGTTTTTCCGTACGCGTCGGTCCTCGGTTAGGTGTACCGACCAAACGTCGAACCGGTCCTGGCAATTAATTATTTAAACTGGCTGTTGCGCTCATTTTCTCTCTCTCTCTCTCACCGGACACATATCGTATCTCGTCTCTCCTATACACACACACACATATTCTATCTATTCGTTCATCTCCTGTGTGTGTGTGTGTGTGTGTGTGTGTGCAGACGAGCAGACAACACGAACGAGCGAGAAAACGTACAGACACGAAAAATTCAACCACCCGGCTCAAACAGGTGCCCCACACGAGGTATAGGAGGCGCACGTTTTATAATACGAGTATTATATGTACACGAGTACACGCACAATACGTTCGACACCAGTATGTGTGTGTGTAATATAACGATTTTCGTATAGATGTGTGTGTGTGTGTGGTCAAGTAGTAGATATATACATACATAATATATATACAGTGTGTCCAAAAGTGTCGCCCCCAAGACCGAGAAATTAACGTATTATTCAATTCGACAATGCAAAGTTCGCGTTTAAATATACAAATAATGTCTACGTACCTATATTGCACGTTCGAGTGTTGCAAAATTATTGAAACGTTCAAATCGTGGCCGATAGCGCAGAATCAAGTACAATGTTCAATGTCCAAGACGTCCAAGACGCAAATGTGCCATGTGCCATGCCCGCACAATAAGAACCACCTGTTAACGAATTTTTATTTATTTTTTTTTTCGGTTTGTTTGTCCGTGTAGCGAATGGAAATCCGAAACTCAATTTTCCGTATACATCTTCGTTGTTTTCCAACAGGCAGGTTTTGTGTAAAATATTGAAAAAAAAACATTCTTGGACCGCGAAAAAAAGTAAAAGAGCTTTTTCAGATAGGAATTTTTACGATGTTTCCGATGATTTTTGATAAACGTGCATGCCGATTAATTGCCGTAATAATAAATTAATACTATACGAGTATTATAACAAATTATCAACTTAATGATCATTTATTTCCTGCAGGAAACAAAAACAGTTAATACCTGTACCTAACGTATTAAAAGGGGAAATATAGAAATAATATAATAAAAAAATATTTACATTTTGAACTATGCCCTAATAAAAGTAATAATAACAATAGTATCTGTCATAACGTTTATCAAAGTGTACAAAATAGCCTCGGGTATTCTGGCTATTTAAATATAAATATCGAAAAAGTATAGGAACAAAAGTTTTAAACGTAACAACACTCTTTTACCATAAATCATTTGAAATAACCACTTTGTTTCATTTATTCTCAGTACAACTCGTTGAGAGTTTTAAAAACATCACACATTCTCTGCCCAACCCTGTCACGAACCTTTATTCCTATTTTCAAACTTTTAAATTCCTTAAGTATTCTTCAACTACCACTTTTTCTACTTTTATTAAGAAATCCCTTTCTCTGAGATCTTTATTCTATAGTACTGCTCTAACCCTATCAACCTGTATCCTTCTCATAATATAACCTAGTCCTTTGATTTACTGTAATTTTATGAAACTAATTATTGGTGCTAAAATTTCGTGTAACTCTTTATTATAGGTATATATCCTCTGCCAATTATTATTAATCACTTCATCACAGATAGCACAACAAATTTTTCTCCATACTTTTTCAAACGTTTTCAGCTCACTTTCTGTCTGACAAGTTTTTATCCAAGCTCTGCGTTCATAATATAAGGGTTAGCCTTATTATCATTACATCATTACATATAGTCTTTTTTATAGTGTTTTATAGAAAATAATTTGAAAACCCTTTATCCGTGCATAATATATATTTTGTTCGACCTTATATTTACCCACCATGAATAATAATCACATTTTACATTTATAATCGACCTTAATAATTTTTTAATATCTTACTCGTTTGTTTAAAAAAATATATAATAATATTTATATATCATAAAAAAAAATTGTGGAGGGGAGGTATTGGTATTCGCCTGTACAAATAAACGTATTATAGGAATATTATAATTTAAATATAAGGTATAGAATTTAGAATGGCTTCACATCAAACATTTCTTAAAAACTTTAAATATATAATAATATAATCATTTTTACATAATTCCACTAAATAATAAGAAGACAATTCGTGCGTAAAAGCACTTAGCTGCGTAGGCCAATGTACCCATACAGATTAATTCAGATTGTTGTAGTAAATATACGATTATTATATTTTAGCTAATTTTCAATTCCGTAGGATTTCAATTTTAAATTGATCAGTCTCTTTTTCAAGATTTCTGTGGTAGTTAATTTTTCTTATAAAATAGTTTATTTTTTTTAGAAATACATAAAAATAAATATTGAACATTTAAAATTTTATAAATTAATATAGCATTTTAAAATTAAACAATATTCTATAAAAAAAAAACTGATTTATTAAAATATTTTCACAGAATTAAAATCAAACAGTTAAAAGCGGGTTTAAAAGTATGATTCATTTTGTTTTCCTTTAAGATCTAAACCGTTATAAATATATATGTCACATTCAACCCCCTTATAAGGAAAAAATATTAATATTAAAATTTTAATTTTAATTTTTATGTCGTTGTTAAAAACCAAAAATTGTCCAAAAGAAAATCAAATCATTTTACTAGATATTATTACCTATTAAAATATAGTAGATTTAGTGCCTATAAAATAATTGTACTAAAAATTATGCTAACTCCACGTGTTGTAATGAATTTTATTATTTTCAAAATTTTGCACACATTTAGCTAATTTTGTACGGGTGCCTTTGATAGGTGAACTTACAGAATACACTTTATAATTACTCATTTTATTCAACTACCTACGATAAAAACGAGTACTTTGTAAAAATATACGAGTAAAGAATATATATGATTATAAACTAGTACATGTTATATTACTTTTTTTAATTTTTAGATTCAGTTTTAAAATTTGGACAGAAAACAATTATCAATTAAATATATTTAAATGATAATTTAACTTATTGGCAAAAAAAAGGATAGTTATTATTTTTTCCCCACCCTCTGAAATGCCACCCCATTAAAGCAAATCTCGAAATACATCCCTGTTGTAATTTAAACAGCAACGAAATATTTTTGAATGTGGTTTCTTCCACAGTAATCTATAAGGAAAAAATTCATTGTTGAATTTTATATTTGAAAGTTTTTAAACATTTATATTGTTTATCTTGTACAATTATTACATTCAATAAATATACAAAACAAATTGTGTCAAAATATCTAGTTTAGCGTAGTTTAAATCTTAAATGTTCACAGTTTATATATAGGCATACGTGTATAACCAGACTTGTATATAGCATTACATAAGTCCATCTGATGAAAACTATTTAAATATTTATTACGCATATACTTAATACTTTAAATATTTTATTGGAAATAGAGACTAGGAATTATCTTTTAAATATTATATACTTTTGTGCAATTGTGTTAAAATACCAAAAAAGTAGTTTTTATTTAAATAAATGTATAATAAAGTATTTTAAATACATTTTTTAATGTGACTTTTACGTAACTGCATAATATAATATAACTGATGTATACATAAATTAAATTATTTACAAACATTATTGAATTGAAATATTTTCAAAAATAAATATAATTCCAAAAATAAATGGAAGGATAGTAATACAAAATTTACTTCTATACAAATTTTCAAAATCGAGTCATAAATTTATTCTTATAGTACTAAGTACTACTATATAGTAGATACTTATATATAAACTACGAGGAATTGATTGTTGTTGTAATAAAATGACGAAATATACTATACTTTGTCAATTCAAATGCGTTTGAAAACTAGGTACTTAATTTTCTAAAACGTATGTCTTTCACGAAAAAATTTTCTCTTCATTCTATCAATTACAAGGTATGTAGTTTTTCTAACTATACGCAATCAGGTCAAAACATTCAAATTTGTGAATTGTATCAACTAGGGTCTTAATAAGGTTAATGATAAATTGTATAGAACGGTGGTTAAACCTGCAATGATGTACGGATCAGGATTTTGGGCATTAGATAGGTAAATAGAACAGAAGATGAGTGTAGCAGAGATAAAATGTTAAGGTGAACGAATGGAGTGATTAAAAATGACAACATAAGAAATTAATAGGCATATACATATTATTACGTATTAAAAAGTAATAAATGTAGGAGTGATTTAAATAGTAAAATTAATGAGTGAAAATAGATTGGATGACTTCGGAAAGTTTTAAGGAAGAAATTTACACAGGCATTGAGATTAGTAAATCAAATTCATGTTGAAGGAAAGTGGGATTGGATCAAAAAAGTCACATTATAATAAACCACACTTTTGAAAATATATATTTATTATTTAATTCTAATATTGTTGATCAAATTTTAATAATTAAAAATGAACCCGTGTAATATAAATTATATATTTTCTACTCGTATATAAGTATTAAGAATAAATCGATGAACCTAACCTTATAGGTAAATATATTTTTATGGAATACAAACTTCAAAAAGTGTGCGTTAAAATCAAATGTAATTAATTAATAAAGTAATAAAGTAATTTCACAATTTTTAAAAATTAAATCTATAATTGTTTTTTTTTTTTAAAAAACATTTGAATTTAATTCAGTATATTTCTAAATCGTCTCATGTGCCTTATTGAGATTATACACTGAACCAAATATATCTGTGATTTCAATAAAAATATAGATTAATTTAATAATATGGTTGTTAATATACGTCCAATAAAATGTATATTAATTTAGAAGCAAAATATTTGTTAGTTTAACAGTACAATAACAAAGCGCATTATTGATTTAACAATATTTTTTTATCAATGTCCTTGGTAAAATTGTCCAATTGAATACAAATTTATTTGAATTAACAAATATTTTGTTAATTCAATCATAAATGTTTTCTGTAAAATTTCTTTCTTAAGAAAGAAAGAAAGAACGAAGACTTCGTAGAACAAACGCCCATTCGTTAATATCAAAATGGGAAATTTAAACAGAATATTCTACCAACTTAATAACATATTTTATTGTACCTAAAATAATAAAATGTGTATTAATTTTCCAAATTATTTTTATTAAATCGTAACTTATGTGTTTCGTGAAACGTATACGAAATGGATTATTTTTATTGTAAACCCGTTGTTTAATTTAACAATGTATACATTAAAATAATGAAAATTGTATTATTTCAACAGATATTCGTTTGCGTGAAATTCGATTATCGCATCATATCCTACCAATGATATTTGGTTCAGTGTATGGTATATGGTCGAAAAAAACCGCATTCGAATATTATGTATAGGTTCTACGAGGGTATTACGAAACTTGTAGAACACGCTGTATATAATATAATATATTATAGTCGAACAATGAAATGTAAAAAAAAAACACACATATATATATATATATATATAAATAAATAATAATAAAAATACGCACACACGCGTGCATATCATTATTCGTACGAGTGTGCGTGCGTTAAGGACCCAGACTGAGAACTCGTCTAGTTCTGGTTTGTATATAGGCGCGCGATCGGTCGGGTCGAAAAGGGAATATTATTTCTAAGGTCAACACCGCAGACGAAAAATAATACGATGCGTGTACAATGTGTCGTATTTCATATAATATTTGTATATATATATTATATAAATATACGCACACACACACACATATATTACGATATATACACGTGTGCAGTGTGCGAGTTTACTATTAAAATATAGAGAATGTGAACACGGGTTTTCGGGATGGTGGTGGTGGT
The DNA here is from genome assembly GCA_025469235.1 of Pemphigus obesinymphae. Classification (NCBI taxonomy): domain Eukaryota; kingdom Metazoa; phylum Arthropoda; class Insecta; order Hemiptera; family Aphididae; genus Pemphigus; species Pemphigus obesinymphae. Next base: position 26,654 of record JAIPRL010000821.1, on the reverse strand, counting down.
GGTGGGGGGGAGGGGTAACTCTCGTCTCTTTTATACGATTTTTTTTTTTTTTTTTTTTGAAAACCGTCTAAAGATGTAATCTCTGCGGTGTAAGGATGAAATCGAAAAAAATAAAATAAAATAAACACGTGGACCGTATACAAAGCGCGCGCACAGTGCGTGTATAACTAAATACGAAAGTACGACTATGTGTCGTCGTGTGTACACACGGTGTCACTGCGGGATTCTTTAAATAGCGATGTGAAAAAAAGAAAAAAAAAAATGTTTTATGGATTTACGAGTAGACATATACAGTATACCGTACGGACAGCGGTAAAATCGTAACGTATATAATACGTACAGCGTTTGACGACCCTTTATAACAATAAAATAATTGTTATAGTTTCCCCCCCACCCCTCCGAGGGCGAGAAAAGAGCGTACGGGAGATTTCGGAAAGCCCGTCCAGATGTACTGACCTGCAGTCCAGTCGTGTGTTAAGAGGACGCGATACACCCCCACCACCACCACCACCACCCCCACTACCACAGACTTCTAGTGCGAAAACGTGTCTACGCGGAACGACGAAAATATAAAAACACCTTTTAGGTATATTATAATCGAGAGTTAACGACATTTTCGAAGGAAATTTCATATCCTTTTTACAAAAATAATGCCTATAAAAAAAGTTACAGCCGTTTAAAAAACTAAAAAAAAAAAATTTAACATTTTTTAATGTCAGATTGTATGCTAAATATTTAGTGTATTGGGAAAAAGAACGATATGATATTCTCTCCAAAATACTGTGAACTTTTGATTTTATAATAGGTATTTTTATATGCTCTTAAACCACTAGAAAACGAGTAGGTAATCGTAATTTCGCGCAGACATGTTTTTTTTTTTTAACAAGTATCGCAATTCCACATAAAAAAAAAAATGGTATTGCTACAACATTTTTTTACATTCATTTTAAAATATAATATTTAAATATATTCAAATTGTTGGATTTACGTTTTCCTTAAACTTCAAAAAAATTGCCTATACAAAACCCCTTAAAAATTGAGTGTACGATGACCTCTTAAGCACAAATTATATATCTCAGTACCTTGCCAAATAATAATACGTGTTGGAGGTACATAATATATGGTGAGTTCCCTACCTCTAGAAAAATGTCTGGATTCGACATTGTTGGTGGACTTCGTGCGTTCATTCGGGATTATTCGTTTTAGTTTTTTTTTTTTTTTGTGGGAAAGGGGTGGTTATAAAATAAAATATTTAACGTGATCATTCAATAGACTTTAAAAGTATTTATATATAGGTACCTAATAACTTACTTATTTTGTATTCAAAAATAATTTGAATCATTTTTGTTAGGTATTTCAATAATTTGTCGGTATAAAAAAAAAATAATTAAAAATATTTAAGTATATTTTAAAAGTAATTTAAAAATTCATCTGTATCAGTATCATTTTTAATTTTCGTGTAATCACAATGTTTAATAATAATAATAAAAAAAAACATATTTACGCATATTTCATTTTTTTCAACTTGAGAATATTGTAAAAAGATGAAATCAAGAAAATATACTTAAAGAACAAAATTCTCTAGAAATTGAAGAAGACGATTTTTGATATATGCATTTTTATACGTTTTATAAGCTGTTGCAAAAATCAAAAAAAAAAAATCGTATATGTAAAAATGCATATATCAAGAATCGGCTCCATCTGTCGCTAGATAATGTTAGTCATAATTTGTTATTTTTTTCATAGTTCTAACATGTTTGTAAGTTGATAAAAAAAATATACTATTGCAAGTTTTAAATTGAAAAATTGTCAGTGTGAAATTTCTCCAATTATATTGTGTATACGGCAGTACAATTCTATCGTTCCCATCGTAAATTTGATTAATTTACGTTTTAATTAAATTTTTTACTGTCGGATTACGAAACATAATATTATATTTTGATATGCAATTTAATGTTTTAGTGCAAATACTGTGTTGATTAAAAAAAAATCTGTAACGTTTGCTTTTTTAAAACATCTACTTTTAAAATAGACTGCACAAAAAGACATTCTAGAACTATTATAGATGATAATAATAATAATAATAGTATAGTATACTCGTGTCATTTTTCAACCAGAGTCGAATTACTTTATCGGAATTGTTGAAATTAATTTTTACGTAATATTTATTATACAATAATAATTATATTGTGCAGCTCAACACATTCGTCATGTCCATGTAATCTTTTCACACGAGCAGACGATTTAAATAATGCTATAGCCTCTATAGGTATAAGTTAATATTGTGATTATAGTCGTAGTTTTATTTTGTTTATATTACTTATCTAGGTTCCTATTACCTAGGTATATGTTGTAAAAATTATAGTTTTATTAAATAAATATATAATATCTTACCAGAGTAATATTTTTAGTGGATAAAAGGCTTATAATACATTATATAAGTTACTCTTTATATTCAGTGTTATTATACCGTTAAAAACGATTAGGCCTGTCACGAAGTTTTTTTTTTTTTCTATACACATACTAAATTCGATTTTATATAATATAATACATTTAAATAAAAAGAAAACGAATGATCTTTATATTACCAAAAAAATAAATAATAATAATATCCATTCTAAAATGTTGTTTTTAAAAAAAACTCGTTTTACATAAGGATTTTGATGCGTACACACCTTGTCTGAAATAAACACCGTATAAGTATATACCTATAGGTACATAGGTAGGTACCTACATAAACCGTAAATCAGACGAAGTCGGCGAAAGTTCAGAATTAGAAAGCCGATAATATTTTATTTTTGTGGACTAAAAATGTATATAAAATATATTTACTGTAAACATTTTAATTAATGTCAAATACACATTAAATAATACTTACAATAATAACATATAATTATTGACTTATTATATGGTACATAAAATGTATATGATTATATTGACGAATATAATTAAATTTGATTATCAATTGTAAAACCGGTCAATATATAGAATATAAATATATCGGCATTTAAAGTTCAAAAATATCATATAGTGATTAGAAAATGTTGCTTTAGAATTCTACAAAAATGCAATAAAAACTAATGCCAGTAATATGTCACTATAAGATACAGTTCAAAAAATTTGAAAATACTACTAAAAGTTTATAACAAACACTATATTATATATAATTACATTCAAATTTTCTTTATAGTTTATTATACCGTTTTGTCTGTACATACAGCTATATTTTATACTGTACTATATGTCTATATATTATATAGTATATAGGTGTATTTATACTGAACCCGAAAAAAATTAATTTTAAAGAAAAATTTAAAAATTATCAGATGTTTATTATTACCTACGTTTATCCGTTCATTACAATGTAATATTCCATCAATCATGAACAATGAATATCATAATTCATAAACTGTGAATTATTCGTAAAGGTTTTTTAATCCAGTTATAAAAAAATATTTTATAATGATGACTCATTATCATGAAAAATAGAAGCGTTTTAATACAAGAAGCAGTTTACCTAAAAATTAAGAAACTTATCTTGAAATTTTCAAAATACTTACTATTTAGCTTAACATCGGCAACTGGTTACATTTAATGTGCCTTTAAGCCCCACAGAAAATATAAAATGAATACTCCATAGAAAAGCTAAAAAATGCACTAAAACATTATCAAAAACCACTAAACGACACAAAATATAAAAACGTATTTATATTTATTTTTTGTTTTTTTTTTTTTAGTTTACTTCTTGTGCAATAGATATTCATTTATGTATCTTATTATGGTATTAATGGATATAATTAAGCAGTCTTGTAAAAAATACTATTAAAATTGTACTTAAATAGAGATACAAATACATTGACATAAAATATATTTAAGACCTACTTCAAATATTTTTTTGAAAAAGTATTTAAAAAAAAAATACAAATACCTGGTATGTATACAAATTACTTGTGTATTTTCAAAACCGTCCTATTATTTAAATAAAATAAATTAAAATCTATCTATCACTCAACCATAAATTTCCAATTATTTGATGTAATAAAATGGTGAATATTAAAATTATTACAAAAGTGTATATTTTGGTTTTTACAATATTTTGAAAATTAATAATAATTATTTTTACCCATATTTTTCATATATTTGGGATACCGTGTTCCGCATAGGGTTATTTAATATGATTTATTATTAAATATTCTTTTATAATATAATTTACCTAATAATAAAATTAATATTATAAGACGAAACAAATCCGTGTCAATCGAGTCTTGAATCGTCAAAATCCGTTGTATTTCCGACGATATTACAATTATTATTTTAAGACATATTTCACACAGGCGATGATTATTATCATCCACACGCGACGGTTGCGATTTTTATCGACTTTATTACGCTTATTACCCCATTTGCCATTACCCCGTACCCGCATATAACACAAAAATCTCCGTAACTTCCGTCTGTCGATTCACACACTGTAAAATCATATTAAATTAAATGATGAGGTAAATTTAAAATTACACTACACAAACATACTTAAAAATTAATTTTGCTTAAATTAAATTTATTAAAATTAAAACTTATTGTGAGAAATTGTATTCAGAAGTATTAAAAATAAAAGTATTTGTAACTCTAGTAAAAATACCAATGGAATAGTATTTCAAATACTTCGAAAATACTTTGATTAAAGTGTATTTAAAAAGTATTCTGAATACCATAAAAGTATTTAAATATATTTACTCAAATATTTTTACGCAAATACTTTACAAGACCGTAATTAAGTAATATTATAATATAATTATTATTATTTTAGTGTTTCGAAATTCGTTCACTAATGCATTTTTTTAATATTAAATCTTAAATATTTGTACTTATACGTGTATATACGTACCTATAATTTACTACTTTTATTTTTTTATTTTAATACTATATTTATTAATAAACTTATAAATATTACTTTTAGGTGAAATTTTGTATATTTAAAATGCTAATATATATATATAACTATATAAAATGAAATATTGTATGATATTTAGCTATACGAAAATAATTATCCGTGGTTTTTAAATCATTTTATACTTATAACACATTAATCTGAATGTCATATTAGCTGTTTGATTAAAACAAATGATTTTTATAAAACATTAATGAATAATATAAATGTTTTATAATATATTATATATATATATAGGTATAGTATAAACGATAATAGTCGTAAATAAGATAAATGTTGCTGACGATGGAGTTCGCACTAAAATGATATTATCCGTAAAAAACGGTTTTGAATTGCTTCAATAGCTTGAGTCGGACCTGAAGTGTATGGAGACCAGATAATTGAGTTGCGGTGAAACACCGATCGAACAAATGAACAATATAGAGATTTAAGAGTGTATGGATGATTAAAATTCATACAGGTTCTATTAATAAAACCTAACATAGTAGAAACTTTGTTGAGCATATAAGCATAATGCTCAACGAGTAAAAGAGATGAATCAAAATGTATCTACTCTTTAAAACGACAAACTCTATCTAGTTCAATGCCATTTAAATAGTATTTATAGAATTGAATTATAAATTTTTTTCAATATGTCATAATTTTACGTTTTGAAACATTAAAAATAATTTATTCATATCACACCAATCTCATTGAGACTATCTAGGTCATTTTGAAGTAGCATAGAATCACTTAAAGAATCAATAATACGAAATCATTTTAAGTCATCAACAAAAAGTATGCAAAGAGAATTAGTAACCTTAATATCATTAATAAATAAATTAAATAAAAGAGAAGCTAGATGACACCCTTGAGGAACCTCTGAACTAACATTATAAAAAGAAGGGGGCTATAGTTTTAAATTTTTACATGTTTTTTTCTATCTGTCAAGAAAAGATACGAACCATGAATAATATGGATTACGAAAACCTAAATTAAATAATTTTGTAAACTATTGTGATCGATTTTATCAAAAGCCTTTGAATAGTCAGTGTATAAAACATCGACCTGATACCCTGAATTCAACGCATCTAAAACATATTGTTGGAAAATTAAGTGTTTTTAATTAATTAGTAGTAAAAGATCTGCCAGAGATAAGACCGAATAATGGCATTGAACTTTTTTTGAATAATATTTTCTAACATTTAAGGAATGATTGAAATAATAGATAGGTACTGGTCTATAATTTTTTATTTGATTTTTATCCGAACTTTTAAAAATTGGACTATTTTTCCATCGATCAGATGAAATCCCTGATGAAAGTAATACATTGTACAAATACAATAACGAAATAGCTAACACAAATTTACATTAGTTAAAAAATATACCCGGAATATTGTCTGGGCCACGAAACGTTTTATTACCATTATGGTCAAGTTCAACGAATACATTTTTTAAAAATATGATACATGCATTTAAATCAATGTGTGACGAAGTATTTGCAAAGGGTGCATTTATTATAGGGGAGGAATGGGTAAAAACACTCGAAAAGTATTCATCAAAACAATTAACAATATCATCCCTTCCTATAAAATCTAAATTATTATTAGACATTACCATTAGAATAGAGAAATTTGTACGCTTATTTTTGATAAAATCCCAAAAAAGTTTGGGGTTTATTGATACAGAGTTTTTAACTTTATAAACGTAATAAGTACTATTAATTTTATTTTGTACTTAAGATTATGCCCATAATTTTAAAAATATATTGTATTTATAATTAATTGAAAATCGTTTATTACTTTTTTGAGCTAACTTTTTAAAGAAAATAAACTGTTTTAATGAATTACTAAATCATATTGGATGTTTTTGCGAGTAAAAATGTTTCTTGGGACAATTTAAATCAATGATATTGAAAATATTAGCATATAATATATAAACTGCTTTATTTATACATGCATTTTTAAAAATTCCATTCTGATACATTATATCAAAGTAAAATCGTAAACTTCCTCATGGTAGGTATTCTAAATAATAGAATAACAAAATAGATAATTTTATTTCTAAGGTTGGATGATAATTATACATACCCAATACCCATATATATATATAATTAATTATCATAACTATTTTTATTTTAACTAGTACTATTTTTTTAAACATTTGTTATTTTATAGTTAAAACATTACGTACAGTTTAATTAAATGTTAAAATATCCCTTCATTGTTTTAATATTGATACTCATTGTTATTATTCAAGTATAAAAAACAAATCGTATTAATCAGTTCAAGTAACCTACTTACAATAAACACGAATAGGCACCTATTTTTATATTAACTATAAATTATAAGATAAACAGTTTACATTATTCAAAGAATAAATGACCACATTTGACAAATCACTAAGTACCTCTATTTTTTTTTATCTATATAAGACTGTTTCATATAATGTTTATTAATATTATAAGTATTATTAAATGTTAATATCTTATGATTTCATTCAAACCAAATATTAGATAGGATTACCAAAAATGTATGTGACCATAATTGAAGACATGCATGAAGGAGCGAGTACAAGAAGAAGAAGTATGTATGGAGAAACTGATAATTGTATGGCCAAAGTAGGAGTGCACTGGATTCGACTTTAAGTCTTTACTTATTTTCCCAGTAATGGATGAAATAACAAACAATATACAGGATTAGGTACAATGGTGCACGCTGTTTGCAGATGATATTGTTCTGGTAGGAGAGAGTCCTGAGAAAGAGAATGATAGTCTTGGAAAGTGGAGGGAAGCTCTTGAAAGTAAAAGACTAAGAATTAGTAGGAGCAAAGCAGAAAATATAGAGTACGATTTTGGGAAAACAGCAACTGGAATGGCAACAAATAAAGTTCAGTGGGGTTGTGGTGGGAGAGGTTAAGGGGTACAAGTATTTCGGGTACGATGTACAGAAAAACAGGAGCTTCAAAGACAATATTAAACATATAATTAAGTGGGGATGGATGAAGTGGAGAGAAGTGGTAGGTGTTTTGTGTGACAAAAGGATCCCTATTAGGTTAAAAGGTACCTACATTGTATAGGATGGTGATGAAACCTACAATGATGTATAGAACAGAATGTTGGACAGTAGATAACAAGATATAACAGAGAATAAGTGCAACAGAGATGAGAATGTTAAGATGGATGAGTGGAGTGACTATAGAGGACAAAATAAGGAATAAGTATATAAAAAGTAGTATAGAAGTAGCTTCGATAGTTGACAAAATAAGGAAGTATAGATTGAGATGGCTCGAGTATGTATTAAGGAGATACATAGATAGTAAGATTCGTAAATAAAATGTGTGGTGATGGGAAGTAGAGGAAAGGATTACCAAAAAATAGGTGAGAAGGATATGAGGACGGTGGGGCATAAGTGAAAAGGATCCCGGATAAAGAGTTAAGTATAGGATTAGGGTGGCCAACCACAAATAGTTGGGAGAGAAGACGAAGAAGAAGGCAAAACCCAAATATACTAATAGAGTAAACAAGTATTATACTCTTTATAAATTAAAATTATATTGTCGTATTATTAATTACTATTTATTTAAATTATGGAACCCAAGATGAAAATTTTTTGTATTTTATAGTGTATTATTTTCTTTTAATAAAAAATAAAATATCTAGATAAATTTACTTAGATAAGTGAAATTGTTATCTAACATAATTATTGTTTAGATAACATGTTATTATTTATCTAGATAAGATGACATATATATGGGTATACTGGAATTGTAGACCCTCAGTAGAAATGTGTTTTTCTTGGGTTTTTATAATTATGTTAATTGTCATTTTATTTTTATGCAATTTTATGATAGAAAGAGTGGAGTTTTAGGGTATATAGAACTTTCTTCGCTCAGAATCTAATGATAATTCTACACTATCGTGTCCAGTGGCGTATTTATGAAGAGGGGGTCCACCAGGCTTAAACATCCCATTTGACCAAAAATTTTCTCGACCTCCCCCATCACAAATTCTTAAATACGCCACTGATCATATCCGAGAATAAATGGGACACTAAACAAACTCCCACTTCCTATTTATATTAAACTGCGTTTTTATTTTCATCTTGAAATAATGATTTAATCACTAAAACTATATGAACAAATAGAACAATAAAAGAATAATAATTTTGTACGATTTAAAAAACAAATTTGCATTACGCATATGTGAATAGTTACATAAAACAATGATTAACTTCATAAGATATAGTTAAATTTCAAACGAAAAAAGTAACTCTGAGACATATTATTTACATAAGAAAAATTGAAACCATAAAGTCAAAATGTATTTTAATTATTCTAGTTTCAGTTTTACGGTTTGTTTTTAGAATTTTTCCACGTATTTTTTATTTTTTATTCCTGTTTTTCATATTTCGGGTTAAAAATTCTGAGATTTAAATTTGTTTCGAACCCAAAGCATGTATACAACTGAGTTGGAAAAATAAAATAAAAATATAAATCATAATTTATCATGGATGAAATTAACGAGTATTAATTTTGAACTTTTAAGATTATGATTTCAGTAATTATCTTTCTAAAATATATGGTTGTGCATTAGATATTTTTTTCGGGTTATTCGAGTTTGAAAACGGTTTGGTTTTTTCCAGATCGCCGATTTTTTTTTTTCGTAAGAGTCTTAAAACCGTTTTTACTTTTAGAGTCAATAACTCAGTATTTTATTTTTTTTTTAACTCAGAATATTAATTGTACCTGCAAAATCACGAGAAAACAGAATAACAAACAAAAAAAACTTTGGATCGATTTAGGACCCTATAGGACCCATGCCGGGTTTGGTGCCATTAAAATGTTTGTTACAAACAATAATGGCAAGAAAATACACACACACACACACACACACACACAATTGAACGAATCTGCACTGAATAATTGAGTGGTTCCACTATATATTTACGTGAACAAACCGTATATATTATATTTTTTTTTTTTCGTGAATCGTAATATTACCGATATAATAATACCGACCGGTAGTTATTATTATATTATCATAAATTAATTAAAAAATACATGTCCGAAAACAGCGGTGGGATATACGTTATGTTTTCTACGACTGCACGGGGATATATATATATATATATATATATATATTATAATACCCTATACGTTTATAATTGCCGACTAATTTCGTATTCAAATGAGAACTATACAATTCTTCAAAATTTTATCTACCCACGTCCCGACGATATATTATATTATTCACGATAATTATTGACTGGATACCGGACCAATACCCCGTAAATGTATAGTTTGTTATTTAATTACCCGTGACAATTTGAATTATATAACAAGTCGTCGAAATATAAAGTCAATTAGAGCGTGATCGGACGACATTATAATATATATAATATCGTATCATGCGATATGCTTAATATATAATATTATAAGGGTCGTATCATAATTATTATTAAACTCCCCACATACATATAAATACCATATGGGTAACATTATACGCCGATAGAAAAACTCTCAAAATCAATTCGTACCAAAAAATAATACGCATTTTTAATTCTCATTTATATATGTATATATATACCGAGTTAAGGTCACGGTTGTTAATATTTTATAAGACGCCGATTTTGTTTTCCACAGAAGTTCCGATTATAAGGTGATAAATAAGACGACCGAGTAGTACGTAATCGCACGTTTCATATTACGATAAAAATAGATATACGTGTAGGCCAAGTTTTCGGTTCGGATAATAATGAGAACGAAAAAAATGGCGTTACATAAAACACGCACGAATTGAAAATTATACATATTCCGTGTTGAGTCGTAACGTAACGGAAGTCATTCGTTACTGTAACGAAATTACTTTACAATTACACAATTCCAAATTCATTCATAAGTGATTTCATTACATTTAAAAAGTTAATTTAATGATTATTGTAACCCGTCACTATTTGGAATTAAAAAAAAAAAACGTTAGTATTTGTTTCAAAAAAAATGTTTACTGACATAAAAAAACAATATCTTAAAATTCAAAAATTCCTTGGTTTGCCCAGAGTCTAAAACATCGTTTATGTACATTTTCCTCAAAAATTAAGAAATATTCATACAATAAACACCAAAATATTCTTTAATCTATAAAATATGGTACAATATTCAAAATTCTGTCCACATTATTTACCCTCGTCGAACTGCATGGACAGTCAGTTAAAAAATGTAGATACCTAAAAATCCGCTCTTTAATCATAAAATATGTTAAATAATCTAAAACATAATATCTTAAAATTCTACACAAACATCAAATGTGTGTATACTGTATAGCAAATATATCAATAAACAACTTTTAAATTAGGAGGTAGGTATACAAAATGAGTAATTAAAAGACTGCAAACATTTTATAAAAAGAGCTCAATAAAAATAAATAAAATGTTTAACAATATAAGAATTACAAAACATATTAGTATGTAAATTATAGATTCTGAGTAGAGAAACGAATTTTTTTGTTTTACAATAATGTATGTAGATGAAATTTAATGGATATAACAAGTATCTAAGAGTAAATAAAAAGTATACCTACTCAAAATTACTGTTATAAATAGGAAAAATATAATGTCTAAAACATGAAATTTGTAACAAATATTTACTACCTATAACATAATATTGACTTGATAAAATTAAATTTATTTTACCAATTTCGGTATCTAATTCACAATAAACTTGGAAAAAAAGAAAAACTACCGAAAGTTATGGAAAACCATTAGGTATAAATCAGAAAATAATACTACCAACTTTGCTCAGAATTGTTTTTTGAATTAAATATCTAGATATTCATACCATAGTCTTAATAGATTCAATATTAGATAATTGCTACAAATCACAAATATACACAAGATAATAAGAAATTAAAATATGAATTTCCAAAATATCAAAGGAAGCATGGCTCTTCCCCCAAGTGTATGTCTATGACTCAATGGTTATAAAATAAGCAGATTTTATTTCAACCTCTATATGAATAATGAAATAATTTGTATGGTGACAAATCTGAAGAGACGTAACTGGGTAGAGCAGACATATGCATTTGTTTAACTCGGGTTTTCAAAAAAATTTCTAGTCGTATCTCTTTGGGACCACAGCGGCGCCAAAATAGGCCAACACTGCAGGTACTCGACAGATTTTTCTTATTGGATGCTGGTAAAACTTCAAAGTTGAGTATAATTCGATATGGCCGAGCTCAAGAACTTTTCGAAAAAGTCCGGTTCTATTAGTAGTATTATATTATATATTATATTATCTAGTATTTATTTATTAAAAATGTTGGACTTACTCTAGTGCGATGAATATTTTATCAGGTCCGGCCCGGTGAAAAGCACAAACGTTGGCCGGGCCCAACTACAGGCCGATTAGATCGAGCAGATTTATAGTATAGACCCATACAATATATTAGTACATAAATATTTGCTTATATTTTTTAATAATTAATAATATAATTTTATTTAATGCGTTGGATATTAAATTGAAGGTGTATAAAAAAATGTTTAGAGAGACCTTTTTCGGAGATTTGACATAGGCGATTTTATGAATATGGTAAGAAAAATTAAACCAACAATTGAAAATGTTTTATACATAATTTAAAAGTATATTATAAGTGATTCCATACCATATCTGTATCTTTTCTTGTTTTTCTTTATATCACCTTGAAAACACCGTAGATAGAAGAAAAAAATTAATTATAAAAACATAAATAAATATTTCGTTACTTAAGAATGAAAATGTTCTAAATCACATTATTCATAGAACAATTTTAATTTTTTCTACGTCTATTTATCTTGGAATTGTTTTAGTACGAAAATTATTAATTGAAATATAAGAATATCAAATAATTCTAACTCATTCAAAATGAATTATTGTTTTAAACTTTAGAACGTTCTTCTGGAAAATTCGTTATTTTGAGATAGAAGCTTTTCATTCTCAAGTGATGGTTTAAAGCATGTTTTTTTGTGTTTAAATACACATGTATTTTATGTAATTTTTAGTAAATATTTCAAAATGAATTTAAAAATAAAATACTATTTGAGTACCTACAAAATTTTTTATTTTTAATCTCAAAATATTATCGACATTACTTTTAAAAACAAACGGAAAAAAGTGTAATTAAATAGGTAAATTTATTTTAAGAGGACGCTATACACTAATAAATTTTCGTAGCTAAATAGTACTTTCGTAGTTCAAATGCAACTAAGGCATTTGATAGATATACAAAATATTATAATAGATTAAAAACTCAAGCCTTATATGAACATTCGTTATATTATATTATTATATATGATAAAATTATTTCAACTGGGTAAATTTATTTTCTTACCCAATTTTTTGTTTGTGGAATGTGTTTTTTACATTTACGACAAAATCGATTTTTACTATATTTTATTAGATCAATAGTAGTTATTTTAATTTTTGAATAGCAACCCACTTTTGTATTGACATAAATATATGATGCATAGTTTATTCTGAAAATAAACGTATATAAATATTAAATAGTCAACGTAGTCAGGTAGGTACCTATATTATTTAACAAAATATTATTCTGTTGTTTCTTGAAGAGGTACCTTTTATTTAAACTTAACATTTTTATTTTTTTTAAGTAAGTACTTTTAAATATTGTCATTTAGGATCAATGTATTATTGACTATTTATATTATTAATTTCCTTTTTGTTAACATATAGTATTTATAATTATAACAACCCTTAAAAATATATTTTAAAACATATTCATGAACATGAGAACTCGGTACCTGAAAGGGAAATGATTGTTTTCTGTTCAAATATTTACTCGGTAATCTGTATGGTTATAAATTTAGAGTGTTATGTATAGTACTCGTACATTTTGATGAAAAAATAAAATTACACGCAAATGATCAAAACCGATAATAAGTTACATTTACGGATAAAATTCATATTTCAATGCGTTTTTATTTAGACCTTTAACCTGAATTACGATTTATTGAACTATTTGAGTTTTGGGGTAGTTTTTTTTATGAAAATTGGTTTTAAATAACTTGAATTTGGTAATATTTAATATTTCAGATATTTCCAGATATATTTTACACAGATATACAAAGGTTATCATCCAAATTTTTTTTATTAATTATATATTGAAATTATACATATTATATATATATGTTTCTATATTGGGGTGATCCTTAGTAATAGAGGTAATAATTTTTCTCAAAATATTTTAGACGATACCCCTAATGTTTGTTTTAATAGGTACATAAAAAAATAATGTGTGTAAAATTTGGTTGATCAACCATAACACTTATGGGGCATTCTTCAGTTTTTCTATTAATCTCAAAAAATATTCTACTTACGATAAAAGGATAAAGAACCTTTATTATAAATAATTGTATTTTCTATAAAAAAAAATGTTATATTAAAGACGTTCTAGAAGAATGGTATTTAATTCAAATATTGTCAGATCAATCATTTATTTTTATAGATAAATATTAGTAGAATTATTTTCTAAGCAAATAAATATATAATGTGCTGCTTTTTCAATATTCGATGAAAGATTAAGTAATGATACTCGAAAAAAAATGGCTGAAAGAATACTAGAAAAAGAACCTGTTGAAGATGCATAAAAAAGTACATTATTAAGTTTGAAGATGTACAACACTTTCTCAGTAATACCATTAAATCTAATTGGTTATTTTAACAAAATTTTATAAAACATAATTTTAAATCAATTCTATATAAGACTTTTAGTTGTATTAATTATCGATCGATGGAGATACTGAAAATAACAAAAAAAAAAAAAAAAAAAACAACACCAATGATTGGTATATCACACAATATATTGAATATTGATTAAGTTAGTGTTAACTTATTAACTTAACTAGTTAATTTTGTATACTGTAAACTTATAAGATTATATAATATATCTGTGAAAAAATTATTATCTAGTTAATACCTATTTTTTTATACAAAGTAAAGCTAAATTAATAGATTTTTTAAAATATTCACAATAATATATTCCTGTGTATTGTATATTATAATATGTACATTTTGATTTTCAATTTTGTAAATATACATATATATATATATATATTATATTATCTTATATTATTATAGCGTACCATATTATGATGTATTTATGAATGGGTATATAATATTATTTTTAAGAAGTATATTACGTACTTACTTGAAAATAATATTTTATTGAACATTAAGTATTCATGATAAATATTAGTTATTTTTTTTTACATTCCTTTTACAAAATTAGTACCTAGTTATTCTACTCGTATTTCTGTGCTTCGTACAGGATTTGCATTTAGTTAAATAAAATGGACAAAAAAAAAAATTTTTTTTTGAATACTAGATTGTGTATAATACTAATGTATTGTTCATAAATCATATACTTATATCTATTTTTGTCTAAATTATCTATCATATTTATATCATGTTAGTTATCATAATAGTTTGTACTATTTTTAGCGTAAATACATTTTAACAAATTATTTTATTTAAGATAGTTCTTTGTTTATTGATAATTTAACCTGAACTCAACAAGAAGAATTTAAAAATATAAAACTAAAACCTATAAAAAATGCCTTAAGAGGACGTGCCACACGTTATAAATTATTTTGTATAATGATATAAACTCTACTCATCCAACATAATGTTCTCATTCATTATTCCTATATATATCTTCCTATCTACTGTCCAATATTATGAATCTTACATCATTATAGGTTTCAACACCGTCTTATAAAATTTACCTTTCAACCAAATTGGAATCATTTTATCATACAAAAACCAGATATTTCTTATCGCATCATCCATCCACACTTAGTACTCCATTTTATATCTTCCTCAAAGCCACCATATTTCTGTAAAACATATCCTAAATACTTGACCCTTCTCAAAATCGCCTACTTCATCACCAGTCACCACTCATTTTTATTAAGTACATGTATTTCCCTATTTTCTCCACATTTTCTTTCTTGAAAATCATACTCTATAATCTATATATTACGTTTAGCCCTTGCTAGTCCTTAATTATTTACCTTCAAGAACTTTCTTCTACACTTCAAGTTTAACGTTTATTTCCTCGGAACTCTTGCTTGCCAGTACAATACCATCTGAAAATATCACAGTACCTCACACTATACCTATATTCTTTGTTATTTTATCCATTACCAAAGAAAATAGTGAAGGACTCAAAGCTGAACCTTGGTGCACTCCTACTCTGACAATAAAATTATTAGTTTTTCACACTAACTCCTCAATCTTGCACTTGCCCCCTTCATACGTCATGCTTTAAACTACATTCACATTCACTTTTTGTTATCCTTTCTACATAAATGCCCACATCAAAAGCTAACTAAGAACACTATCATATGCCTTTTCTAGGTCTTCCGTACTAAACTTCTTCTTAATTTCTTTGTAAATCTATGTTATTTGTGTTATACAAAATATTGGTACTATTGTTGACTTCCCAGGCAAAAGTCCAAACTGATTTTTAATCATTTAACCTTTTCTCAAATAATCATACTAAGACTCATATTATGTTTTATTCTTTTGTTATTCCCACATTCTTGTATATTTCCTTTATACTTAAATATTGGTATCACACAAATCTTCCTCCACGCTTCAGAAATGTTTCCTTTAACTAGTGTAACTAGTAGGTACATTATTAATAAACTCCCTAATACTTTCTATACTTTTACTAGTCGATCTTGTCCTATGGCTTTCTTATTTTCATATTCCTAACAACACTCCATATATACTCTATTGAATAGAGAATAGAGTCTATTCGAACTTTTTACTATTGTTATTGTTGTTAACCTATCAACCTATGATAAAAATATAATTTATATTTTACAAAACTAAAATTTCTATTTTTCATATTATATACATATACATATAAGTAAATATTTAAATTTGAGTATTTACAGTGGTTGAATAGAGTTTTTTTTATATTTTACATATCTTTAAACCTCTTCTAAATATTTTAAATGGAATCTTAGTAAGAACTGGAATAATAATTACATTTTATAACCTAATAATGCCCTGATAATATAATACCTATATATTATTAGGCATAAGTTATAATATGTATTCATTTATTATCTATGAATATTAAATTATAATTTTAATAAGTACCTAGTTATTAATTTAATATTACTAATTTATTAAGAGAATGCTACACAACCCACACGTTTGTCGTCTCTGCTTTACATACGCATAGCATAGCAAATCTACGTACCAAATTTTTACTACGGTTTATTTATAACTAAAATAAGCCGTAAAATTACCTGTTATCAAAGTTTAAGACGAGAACATAGACTGTGCTTTAGCGTATAGTTGGTTTTTAAATATTTTTATTTTTAAACAAGTTATAAGTAGTTAAAAAAACTCATTTTTAATGCATATAACTAGTTTTAAAAATAAAATTTAAAAAAAAAACTCTACACTATAGCACAGTTTATATTCTCTTCTACATATTTTATAACAGGTAAATTTAGGTACTCTAATTTTAATTATAATTAAACTGTAGTCAGAATGCGGTATGTAGATTTGCTATATTATGCAAACGTGTGGATATATCGTCCTCTTAATAGTGGCAAAAAATCAGTTTTTATTTTTATTTCTTGTTTAATTTATTAATCACGATTTTTGGTTATCTATATAACTCTTAATAGAAATATAATATAGTTATCAATATCAAATAAAATATTATTTTTATAACTACATTTTAATTTGAGTATTTACGAATATATTTTGTAATGTTAGTATTCAACAGTATTTTAATTTTAAATATGTTCAGATATCGGGTTTTGGCGCATTACTTTGCGGACATATATCAATGGTATTGGGTGCTTATGAAAAATAATGACTACAAATTAATAACCCATAAGCAATTGACACTCATAAATAATAATTTATACCTATTATACTCGTTAAAAAAAATATAATCATTTGTGTGCTTTTTTTAATATGCGCTAAAGAACATATTTAACACGGATAACTGATAAGAAACAGGATTCTCTTTTTTTTTTCTAATTATAACTAGAAAAAATTTTGTTTCCTATGTTATGGAAAAATCTCATAATTATGAAAAAAAATTAACCACATTTTCTTTTTATCTTAAAATATTAAAATAATTTCTACAAGATGTACGATATACATATTATGTATGTGTACATATTGTATATGTAAATATACAATAAAAAAATATATAAAATTTAGTCCCTCATTTATATTATAATGTGATGAAAAATTAGGCAAGTATTACATTTTATATGAAATAATTCGAGTTTTGAATAGTTTCAATGATTTTTTGATTTTCCAAATCAGGTTATATTACCATTTTATCAAAATATTAGCATTTGATAGATAATATAAATGAAACACATTTTGTTCGGGGATTTTCATATCGTTCATTTTGAGGAGGTGATTTTCTTCTTTGTAGGTTATATGTCTACTGATATGGTTTAATTTTTTTATATCACTATAGGTACCTACCTAAATGTTAAGAATATATATGTATATTATGTAAAAAAAAAAAAAAACTAATATCAGGCGCTGGGGGACACCCTGTATACATTATGTATGGCATGTACAAAAACGTTATTGGTGCGTTTCAAGGTCAAAATATTACGTATTCACCAAATGCTTTGTCACACGAAATAAATTATTGTAATTATTATTTATTATTATTGATAAATAACCGTAAAATATAAATAGGGAAAAAGTCTATACCTACACGAATATAGCTGCGATATTATGTGCGGTAAGTAAATATACAATAAAAAATTACTATATAATTTTACAATCGTTAAAAGGGGATACAAATTCGTACACGTTACAATATTATGTTTTCAGTTTTTTTTTTTTTTTTTGCTCCCGCAGCACCGTGCCTATCTATAAACAATATGGTTATAACAGTGACGTGTATACGTGTGGTCGAGTGGTACCGAAACCCTCCACGGGAACCACAACCATTATTGTATAAAGCATTTAAATAATACCTTATATATTTGTATTTCTGTAAAACAAAAAATTTTTTTTTTTTTTTTGTAACGTTTTAATTTAAACAAATTTATGTTTAATTTAATGCTATAATATACATAGGTATAATCCTGCATAATCACACCTAATGGGTGTATCAGTAATCATAATATTATTATGATAAGGGTTTGAAAACGTTTTTGATAGTATTATAATAAACTTAAATGGAAAAGTCCTATAAAACTCGAACGAAAACCAAATATTGAAAAATTAAGTCGATATGTACCTAATATAAAACAAAAACGATTTTACGCGTTAACCATTTAAATTATAAACATTTTAAAACCATTATACCATTTATATACCATTATACCATATAAATAAATGTAAAATGCAATATTTATATATGTAGATGTAACAAGGATCATTTTATGTGGAGGGTGGGTGGATGCAAAAGCACAATTTTTTACTAACCTCTCCTCCCCTTCAAAAATTTCTTATTATGCATAATGTGAAAATGCATTTTAGTTTTGTATTACCCTTATAATATATACCTACTAATATAATATATTAAAATTCTATACAAACATCAAATGTGTACATTGTTAATTATTATTGTGGTATACTGTATAGCAAATATATAAATAAATAACTTTTAAATTAAGAGGTAGGTATATAATATATTCAACTAAAAAGAATGCGAACATTCTATAAAAAAAACTCAATAAATATATAAATAAATACGATTACAAACCATTTAATTAATTATAGATTTTACAGGTTTTATACTAATGTAAAGAGGAAATTTAAAGAATATGTAAGAGTAAATGAAAACTATACCTATCCAAAATTATTGTTATAAATAGAAAAACAGTAATGTCAAATATCGAATATTTACTGTAGCATTATAATATTGATGTATTGAAATTTTTTTATCAATTTTTGATAGGTACTTAATTCCAAAAAAAAAAAAAAAAAAAAAAAGGAAAAATAACCGAAAATATTGTAAAATGATTAAATATAAATCAGAAAATAATAACTTACTAACTTCGCTCAGAAAGAATTTTTTAATTAAATATTTTAAACAATAGTCCTAACAGATTTAATATCAGATAATGGCTAAAAATCACAAATGTTTACAAAATAATAAAAATTTAAATTTTACCAGAGGTCAGCCACTTCTTCTTGATCACCCCCCCCCCCAGTTTACGCCTATGTAATATGTATATAAACTCGTATAAACTCGTTCAGTTGTATATGTATAATACATATCTATAAGGTAAAGGAAGTTTGAAAATGTTATTCTTTACTTTCTATTACGTGTTATTTTAACAGTATTCCAATTCCGAACTAAAAAAATATTTGTATAGAGTTAGAGGAGTATTGGAGTACCGATCCATTTCTTGAAAAATTTAATAAGTAAGAAATGAAAACCTAACCAAATATTCTTCATTTTCCGAATTATTCCGACTTTTTTCACTTTTTAAATTTGTCGTAGTTATTGTACCTACCTATTATTTAACTACAATTTTAATTAATCAACATTTCAACATCTATACGAGTATAATATGGATATAATCTGCAGCTGTAAAATGAATAACCGATCACTACTTAATACAAAAATTGTTAGAATATATTTAATTTCTTGAATAAGTAATAATAATTCAACCGTGAATTAATGAAATAATTCATGTGTACATGTGAAATAAATTCACGGATTCGTGTGAATTTTAATAACATATCCTTTATTTAATCTAAAACTTAATTACACTTAATGATAAATTATTGTGTTTACCATCAGCTCTAAAAATATTTTCATTTTTGAAAAAAATAAAATTACCAACACTATTAATGAAGTTTAAAAAAAAACCCTGTAATTGAGAATAGTTAAATAGCCCTTACTAGATCACATATTTTCGTAAGAAATCTGGTCCATAATGACTTTGAAATTTAAAGATAGATACTGCCATTTAAAATCTACGTAAACGAATATTAAAAACTACTGTAAATAACTAAATTATAAACGAATTTATGAATTATCTATTCTAAATATCGAATTGTACATTTTATGTAAAAGTAAAGTTTAAACTTGAAAATGTTATATTTTTTATTAAATTTAAAACATTTAATTAAAATACGTAATTAAACGTAAACAAAAACGAAATCTTTAAAAATGTTTTCAAAGCCTGATTATAACTATAATTATTATGATTAATATATATTTTAAATATAATATTATTACATACTAATTATTAGTTATAAATATTATATTATCCAACACGATTATATATTCAAGATATTACATCTAAAGTTATGTGAACATTTGTAAAATTCAAAATTTTGTAAAAAAAAAAAATGAAGTTTCCCCGATAAAGTTTCATGTAAAATTTTATAAATAAAATGGTTTTCATAAGAAGTCATTTTTTTCCTGAAAAATTGAGAAATAAATAATAATAAAGTTCATTTGGAGTGAATTTTGACAATATCGTATACCAGATATATGAGTATATAGTGTGATGTCATCACCCAAATGAAGTATTAATTATTAATAAAATAAATGAAAAATGTTAAAAATAACCTAGATAAATAATTGTATATTTACATTCTGAAAATTAAATCGAAATAACTAAAAAGAAATATCGAAAAAGATTTTTTTTTAATTTTCCGAAACATTTTTTGGTAGTTTATTAATTTTAATTTCTCCAATTTTACATATTTTAAAAGACCTAAAAATACAATTTGCTTCAAAATTTTTCCCATTTTCTTAGAAAAACTCCGCATTTAATTTCTGAAAATTTGTAAAAATTGTAAACATTTAAATACGAGTAAACTTGATGAGATATAATTCTTTCAGAAGTGTTAATATATTATTAACCAAATTTACGATTTATATAATTACATTTCTGACATTAATAACTAAGTTAATATAGTAAATACTAGTGAATAGGTACATATCTAAATAATATAGTGTATTAGGTATACAGTTATATTTCTACTATACTGTATAGATAAGAAAATTAATTTGTACATATTTCACTTGTTTAGAAAAATCTTAAGTGACCATTTAATAACCAATAAAACTTTTTTTGAATTTTGATTACAATATTTATAATGAACTTACAAAAATTATTCACCACTGATATGTTAATTATATTTTTATGGTAAAAATAATCAACTAGGTAGTCAAGTTAAAAATTAAAGTTAAAATATGATGAACTTTTTAACTAGTTAATGCCCACATATATTGATTTCAAGTCAACTGTTAGTTTACATATATACCTATCTAATATACAAGTTATAAGCATTATTTATAAATACATGTTATACATATATAGTAAAAATAATAATATCTACCCATTAAAGAATATAGCCAATTCTAGATAGGCAAGTAACCAAAACTTTGGAAAGTTTGATTAGTTTAAATTTTTTCAGTGCTATTTAAAATGTATGAAAATACTTCTTAAAAGTATTTAGAATAATAATATAATATAATTGCATAAAAAAGTGATTCAAAATATATCCTTTCTAAATATTTAAAAAAAAGTATCTTACTGATAGGTATCTAAAAATAATTTAAATAAAAATAAGGAAATATAGTTAATATATATTAAAATGAAAATATGAATTAATTTTTTTTAAACGTTCAATTTAAACAAACTTAAATGTATATTATGCTAAATTTACATAATTTATGACGCTATTAGTATATTTATATACCTACCTTGTTATGACGTCGGTTGAATTAATATTGTAAACAATATATAAATTAATATATACAATATTTAAACAATATATTATTTATGAATGGAATATCTGTCATTAATAATATATTCAACATATCTATCATTTTGAAAATGATGTTGACATTTGATTAAACTGAACTTTTTTTTAATAAAATGAAAAAACTCAATCCCACAAAAATATGATTTACTTCTAAATTTTATTCTCTGTTTTAAAATATTTAATTCTTCATTTGAAAAATCTTATCTGTATAATTTTCAACTAAATTATTTTCCCATTCCCGAGTGTTTCCTATCTATTTTATTGTCTTTATTAATTTTTGCATTTTCTTTTATTAAGGTCTCAAATTTTTTATTTTGATTAAATTTCTTTACTTCAAATTTATGTTCAACAAACTATGAACAAATTTTTTGAAAAACATCCCATTGTACCGTATAAATATTTTTAGCTAGATTCAAATGTAAGTTGTAAGCTAGTATTTTTAAACTACTCCTTTTTCTATAATGATTAGTTATTTCTAACTTCGATAATTTGTTATTTAGATTTTCAAATTTCTTTTGAGAAATGTTCGTTATAAGTTTTGCAAACGTTGGTGCGTTATTTTATGTTTTATAAGATTTTCAAGGAAACATATGTCATCTTCAATCAAACGAATTTTAGGTTTTGTTTATAAGAGTTTGTTAAACTCCCGTTTATTGTCATAAAGTCAATACCCATATTATGCTTATATTTTGAGTAGGTACTTGTGGATTTTCTAATAATAAAATAAAAATTGCGCAAAAATATGATTTACTTTTATTTTGTAAATACGTATTTGAATAACTATGTTATCATATTCAGTACACAATAATAACGGCTTGCAGTGAACTTTTTCAGGTATTTAAAATTTACGAACAAATACTCGAAAGTTTCAAAACACCAGTTTAGGCAGTATTCAAATATATATATATATATATGCAAAACTGAATCCTACGGACAAAACTGTATGAATTATTATATTTTTTTAATTTAACAAAATATTTTGTCATTACACGGTCGTTATCGGATGAAAAATGTATCTCGAACGACCGTATTTTTCTAGTAAGTATGGTATATTATGAACGCGCTCCCCGTCGGAAAGTAGCCACAAAATCGGTATTACTACATAGGCGGATATTATTCAAAATAATAATAATATACATATATATATATATATATATATGTACTTGGAAAACAAAACTACAAAATGTACCAACCTGTACACGAACGCGCAGATATACATAAATATTATATAAGTGTGGTCGGTAAAATTGTAAAGTATAATTATTATTGAATTTCTTAGTACCTAACTACCAGCTGTATAACCTATATTATGGCTTATAGTATATACTTACTATCTATATTATATGGGTACGTTGAAAATATCGTCGGTCGCGTTTCGTTTGAAAGTCGTTGGTTGTTTGTTTTTTTAAATGGGGTCGGAAGTTCAAAAAAATAGTTTTTTTCGACCATCGTCTTTTCTCTCTCTCTCATTTCCAATTGTCGATTATTATTATTTACATATTTAAATTTCTCTCCGATACTTTACGGGCATACCTGTGCCCGACGCATGAAACGCATTGCCCATATATACATTGTGCACGACAGCTATACACATATAGGCAGGCACCATCGTGACAATATATATTATTATAATATCGTATGGGTACGCGAGATTTTCGGGCGATGGGCATAAAATAAAAATTATTATTTTATACGGTTCCGCGCGATAATACAGTGGGAACACTTTGATAAATACGCATTTCCGTGTGCAAAAATCACGGTATGAAACGCAATAATTTACGATTATTTCGGTTGATTAAACGCACCACGATATGAATGTTTATACAAAACAATCCGTTGATTATTATCGATAGCGATGAGTTATCGTCGAACAACGAATAATTATAGTGCGTCCGCGATTCGAACGGAAATCCGTAACATCGTCGTACGAACCGTTTTTCCAGTCCATAATTGTGTTATGTAGTAGGCGTACGGCTGTTAAGTCTCAAACACATATCATACTCATGGCTTATACATTATATAAAATGATAAAATACCTACCAGTCGAATTGTCATCATAAAACGTGTACCGACAACGTTAACGTGTTCGTAAAAACGTAAAAGTTGAGTTAATTACAATAAATTGCTTTTTTTCTTTATTTTTTGTGCGTAATTAACATCAACGCGTTATGTAACCGAATAGTTAACTTCGAGTTAATTTTTAAACAATAATACGAGTGTATGAGTGTAGTTAAACTTGTCCTAAACGAAAATCGAAGATTTCATGTTTTGATTACTGATTTTTACAGTTCAAGACAGACACGTATTTGAGAGTGAGGCCATAAGAGTGACCCAAAGACCATGTGTGATATAATACCAAATTAGATAATTAATTAATTGTGTTATATAATTATATCCCAACACTATGGCACTTTAAGAATCATTTTATAACCAATTTTATATAAATTGGTCCTCTGCGGTGTATTCATCGTTATCTAGTGGTGAATTTCATTGGCGCGAAAATATTGTGTTACCCGTTAACTGAAAAATGTAATTTGCTGTTGTCTGTTTTAGTTTTGGCAAGCCCTCTATTGTACTATTGTAGTACTTTACGCTTATTATTATGAATAAATGGGAATTTCGAGCAGGAATAATATGCTAACGAGTTGGCTGCCAAAAGAGCTTTCAGTTAGGAAAAACCTATTATATTTATTAGTTGAGAAAAAAGTTATCTGGTGTACCAAAAAAAAATAGTCATTCAAGTAGAAAAAATAATACAACATTTTGCTAAAATGAAAAAAAAAATAAAAATAAACATAATAATGAAAAAACTAAAGTTATATTGCTTATCAAAATTTATTTATTTATTTACAAGAGTTTATTATGTGTAAATTTTATATTTGAATTATTAGTTTAGGTATTATATTAGTTTATATATACATTTTTGGGTCTAGAATATTTCTAAAAAATTATTGCTCCCCCCCCCCTAAAACTATGATCAAGATACGTACCTGGTTTAGATTTAAAGTTATAACATAAAAATATTTCAAAAACATGATTTTCCATTTTTATTGTTTCTTTTATAATTTCAACTGTTTTATATAAAATTAATTCATTATTAATTTCGATAAAAATATTTTTAACTTTAAATTTTAACAAAATAAAAATCTTAGTTAACTTTAAATATTTATCTTATATACCTTATATATATCATTTTTATATTTTAGTACCTATTCATATAATTTAAAGAGCTAAAAAATTTAGTTAAAAAGACACTATGTACCACTGGTTTACCGCGAGTAAAAAAAATGACTCCGGCAGTGAACGTTTCTAGCAAACTGAATTATTTTTATAGTTATAAAAAAGCTGTAAAAAGGTACAATTTAAATCGTATGGTTACCTATATTTTGAGATGAGAAATTGTCAATAAAAACTATTATTATTAAGATATAATTAGTGGTTAAAATGGCTAACTTTAGCTTTAACCTTCTTTGTTTAGCTTAAGTTTGGCATCCCCTTTAGTTTAAATTCCGGAGGAACCGTTCAAATATTTTTTTAAACGTAACAATTACATATAAATACATTAAAGCAAAAAACATATATATTTTGTGTACATATAATTAGTAACTCAAAAATGATAATGAATGATAAACCACGGTTTTATAATATTGCTGTACTGACGAAAATAATCCTACTTTAATGTAGACTGAATTTTAGATTCTGAGCGTAGCGAGGAAGCTTATGGTTTTACAATGATGTTTATTTTTTTTTTTTCTGTAAACACTTTTTCTACCAGAAGGATTGCTCCGATCTTTACACTCATACCCGATTTCCGGTAGCAAATTGCATCTAGTTGGTACTTTTGAGAGGTCATTTTTCGATTTTCATAATAGTTTTTTAATGCGTAAGCAAAAACTACCAAAAAATTACGAAAAATACGATTTTGTAAAATCGA
>JAIPRL010000820.1:0-110714 GCA_025469235.1 Pemphigus obesinymphae | reverse complement strand
AAAGTCAATATTAAGCAAGAACACACTTCCAAAGGTCTCTTGCAGGAACCTCCCCCAAGCAGTCGACAAAAACTGAAAGTTGATAGACTAGTCAGCAAAATATTATGATTGATGATCTTTTTTTTCCCTTATATTACACGTTTTGAAGGAACTTTTTTGGAATTTAGTTACAATTTAGTTGAAATTGTTCTGGATTAGTTGGAAAAATTAGAAAAAATTTCGATGAACTTTTTTTCCGGAATTTTAATCCGTAAAATTAGAAAAAATTCGATAGCCTTTTTTTTTTGCTTATTTACAAATTCAAAGATGTATTTCCATTGCTATTAAAGACACCCCCTTCCCCCCACAAATATTTCTTCGCGCCGGCCCTATTCGCAAAAGCAGATTAAATTATAAAAGTGCAAAGACAAAAGACTAATTTCAGATAGCTCTTAGTATCTGAAAATTACTACTCGAAATTGTGAGTACCTATTTATTAACTATACTATATTCTAATCAATGATATACCTAAATACAAAAAAAAACTCATCACAGTAAAACTATAATATACCTACGAAGCATATCAGAATCTCAAGTACTCAGAATCTAAAATAAAAAAAAAACATAACCCATGATAGAGACCATGCGGCCCCTCTGACCCACCCCCTGGCTACGCCACTTAGTATTATATTTACTTACTAAAAATATTTGTAATTCAATGCCTTTTAGGCAGCATCGAAAGGATTGCTTAGCGCTCCAAAATGTTTTACATTAAGTTTTTTTCCATTGTGTACTTACCGTTTTTGTTGTAGACTACAGTTATTATTAAAAAAATACTACCACAATCTACACACTCCAATTTAATTGGATTACTTTTATATTCATCTGACATTATTTAATAATATAAATATTGGTAATTGGTATTCAATACAATACAAATTATAAAACAAAAACCAAATAAAATAAAAGGAATATAATTAAAGGAAAATTATTTTGGGAATTAGAAGTAAATCAATAGTTTATATAAAGATACTGCCGAGTGCCGACCATAGATAAAAGAATATGGTTCCGACGGAAATCGTGTAAACTGTAATCGACCTTACAAGGTGTACATTAAATTATTATCGATTGCAAACATCCGATTTTGAATTGATATTTACCATAAAGTATACACAATTATGCCAACTACATGAATAGTGGATTCCGATGTTATCTTTTTATTGTTTAAATGTTTAGATCAGTTTATTGTAATTCATACGATACACGTAATTTGTGGCTACCTATATATAGGTGATTTGAATGGTTCGACTTTAGACATGATCGGTATACAAAATAATATAATTAACTCGCCGCTTGTACCTACTTATATTATAATTATATAATGATGACTTACGTATTTGCGCCGACTTGATAATCGATATTTTTTATATTTCCATTTTCGAAAACGTCAATTACAAAAATATTGAACAGTTAAAATTTTTAAATTTGCCGACTTGAGATTGAGTTAAAGTTTAGACTGGGGCAAATGTATGAGTTGCCACCTCCCAAATGACGCCACTGTGTGTGTATAAGTATGTACTAAAAACAACGTGTGTGGTACTATATATCTCGTAGTATAAATGTTGATGACGTTGATGTGTCAATGTAGATATTAACCTCCTAATTTATTAAATGCTGACATTCGTACAACGTGTAATTGTTTTCAAAATTACTTAAACTAACATTTATTATTATTATATTTTTTTAGATTTTGAGCATAACAACAAACACATTGGTTTGACAACGATGTGTTTTTTACATATTTTCATGCGTGTATACGTCAGTTCTGACGAAGAGAGGGCTTTTCCTGTTTAACATGGGAAAGAGGGGGTGACCTGCTGCTTTTGTTTTATTTACGACGGACTTGGTGTGGGCTGAGAAATTTAGGTTCCTGTCAATGATAACTCCCAGGTATCTAATCGAGTAGGACTAGCTAACCGGAGTGTTGAGGATTTTGGATTTAGGAGTGTTAAGGGTGCTTTTGTTTGAGAAGAAGATGGCTGAAGTTTTTGAAGGGTTAATAGAAATTCTCCACTGTTTAACCAGGGTTGGAAGAGATTAATTTGTTTTTGGAGATGAGAAGCTGCCATTTAGAATGGAGGCGCCTTTTTCGAGAAATTTCGCGGAGGATATTTTGGGGGAGATTCTGTTTGGGGTTTTGGGGGGTAAAGACGGAGGTGCAGTCAGAAATTATGGAGGAGATGGTGTCGGTAAGTTTTGAAATTTCAGAATCGATGAGTAGGGTGAAAGAGGTGTTTGAAGGAGAGAGATGGGTGGAGTTTAGGATATCTTCGAATTTTTTCCAATCGATGATGTGAGAGGGTTTTAGGGGGGGGGCGATGTGGGATGCATTGTGGAAGAGATCTAGCAAGATGGGGGAATGGTCGGAAGAGAGATCGGCGGGGAAGTTGTTTATTTGGAAGTTTAGGGGGCCGGTTTTGAGTAAGTCGATGTCGAGAATGTCGGGGCGATGGTTAGGGTTGTTCAGGTAGTGGGTGGGAGAAATTGGAGCAGTGACAGAAGTGTCTAGTCTATGGTTAAGATAGTTTTGAAGGATGCGACCTGAGGGGTTTATCGAGAGACTGTTCCAAGAAGAGTTTGGAGTTTAGATCACCCGCTATGATTGTATCGATATCTGAGGAGAGAAGAGCATCGAGGTCTGAAGTTAGTAGGGGGATTTTGGGACTTTTATAGACGGCTACGAGTCTCATTTCTGAGTTACCTAGTCGAATGTGAATGGAAGTATTGGTAACCGAAGTAGTTGGGATTATGACGTGGTGGTGGATTAGTCGTCTGTTGACGAGAATATTTGTGCCAGCTGAGGGAGATTGACCTATTACGCGTGGTTTATTGGTGTAATAAGAATGGAAGTAAGGGAGCTTGAAAGCTCAACCGTTTGAAAGGTGGGTTTCGTTTAGCAGGAGAATGTCTACTTTATGGTCTTGGACATGGTGAGAACCACCACAGTTGGCGCACTTTGGGGCGACTTTACAGGGTTTGGAGCAATCTTTTGCTAGATGGGGGCCAGAGCATTTAACACACCGAGGTGCGTAGCCGCAGTTCGAGCTGGAGTGGCCGAAGCGCTGACAATCAAAGCACTGGTCTGGTTTGTTGGACCTGTAGGACTCGACTTTGATGGAGATAAAGAACAGGGAGGTTTCCTGAAAGATATTTTTGTTCTCTGGAGTTAGGGATAGAGTTGCAAGATGTATGGGGAATTTTCGGGTGGAGTTCTGGAATTGGCGTATGCTTTTTACGTCATACCCCATGGCTGTGAGTTCGTCAGCAATTTCCGATTTCGGGATATCTGTAGGGAGACCCTTTAATATGACCTTGAAGACGCGTTCTTCCGGAAGTGGAAGTGTGTGGAATTCGGCTTTGAAAACCGTGAGGAATCTTTGGATGATGCGGAATATATCGACATCGACGCAGATGAGTTTGATCGAATTACCATTATGGGCTTTTGCCTGGATTGCTGATTTGGGAAGAGTGGAGGACATAAGTTTATTGGCTACATCACGCCAGTCGGATGTAGATAATTCGTTGATCGTGAGGGGAGTATTTATTGGATTATCCGAGTCATCTGTTACATAGTTGATTGGTGAATTTTTTCAGTCGATGCTTTAAACTTTAAAGGTTATAAAATTGTTGTCGTAGTTTTCGTTGCTGTTATTTTTTTGAAAGAAAGATCCAAAAGAGTCTGTTATTTCCTTTTTGTCTGATAGACTCTTATTGTTGAGATTCAAGGTTTTGGATGGGATCGATTGTTGCCTTTGATGCTCATAATTTTGGACCACATTAGGTTAGTGGAAGTTTTGTAATTTATGCTGGATGTGATCTTTTTCCAAAAATTTGTTTTACTTATATTAATTATTTTTCGTGACATGGCTCTGTATCTTTTGAGATCAATATGATCAGATTGTAGTTTTGTTTTCCTAAATCTGTTGAGGGCATTTTTGTAATTTTTAATCGCTGTTTTGCAGTCATCATTCCACCAAGGTACCTTTTCTCTAAGATAGCTTGATTGATATTTGTGTATATTAGTTTCTGCTGCTTCAATGATTGTATTAGTAAATGTTTCTATTATGGTGTCTATATTTTCTGAAGAATTTGGTTGAAAAAGCGTATCAAAATGAATATCTTCTAATATTTTATCTACTTTGATTGAGAATTCAGGCCAATTGGCAGTTTTTAAAAGCCATTTGGGAGCTTCTTTATCGATTGGTTGAGATTTAAGTATGCGTAGAGTAATGGGCCAATGGTCATTACTGCTATATGCTGTTTGCACAGACCAATCGATAGAACCTCCCAAAGATGCTGAAGCTATTTATAGATCAATTGCTGAGAAATTATTGTTAGCTGCGTTATGTCTAGTGGGACTACCATCATTGAGGAGGACTAAGGAGTCATTGTCTAAAATTTTTTCAACGGTTTTACCTCGCCTGTCTGTGCGGCTGGAGCCCCAAATTATGTTTCTACTATTAAAATCACCAAGTAATATGAAAGGCCGGGGAAGTTGGGTGATTAAGTTTTGGATATCTTTTAGAGAAAATTCAGTCCTATCTGGAGCATATAAATTACATATACAGATTTTTTGTTGGAATTTGTTCTGATAACTACTGCGATGGCTTCGAGTGCTGTGTTTAGCGGGATTACTTTATATTCAGAAGAGTTTGATACAAAGATGCAGACCCCTCCACTGGCTCTGCCTTGCTGTACTCTGTTTTTAAAGTATCCATGATAATTTCTTATGCTGGGATTATTATTTTGGTATTTTAGATTGGTTTCTTGAAAACAGAGAGCCAGGGGTTAAAAGTCGGAGATTAGGCGGTGGACATCGGTTAGTTTCCTGAAGTAGCTATTAATGTTCCATTGAAGTATTGTTTCTAATAGTGTTTGACTGTTATGAGGAGAGTTGTTGGAGAGCGAGAGGTTTGGATCTTGAGTGTGAATATCTGATGAAGATTTATAGTTATTGAGTTGAATAGGCATTATGTTTGGATATTGTTTTTGATTTGGATGTTTGATTTTATAAGTTTTGGTTATTTCCAATTGTATTTTTTGTGAATTTTTTATGTAATTTGCTGAGACGGATTTTGAGGACTCTGTCGTTGACTAGATTGTGTGCTTGATTTATAATTTTGCAAATTGAGGTAACGTCTTTTGTGAAAGGAAGTATTTCATCGTGTATATTAGAGGTTATTTTGGGTTACTTCGATGAGATATTTAAATTTATCAAAGTTAATGGGGAGATCTGGGTTTTGGATGAAAAGTTTCCTGACAGGTTCAAGATTGGTGTCGATATTTGTTAGAAAGTTATCCATAGAAGAGGACTTTTTTAATTTTTTTTGAGTGTGTTTGGATAATGAGATTTCCTGTATTGGATCTGCACTATTTTTTACAACGTTTGGTGATGGTGGGTTAGATGATGCAACTGTTGATGGAGCTGGTCGTTTTTGAGTAGATAAGTTCTCTATAATTTCCATATTCATGTTTGAGGTTTCTGGGGGGTTTGTGTCTTGAATTTCTAATGGATCTGGAAGATTATCTGAATTTTCCAAAGACTTGGCAGATATATTAGTTTTTTCAGTACTTGAATTTTGTAATGAAGGTGAAATAATGTTGATGATTGTAAGTGTGGTTGTTTTTGTTTTGTAGGAACTCGAGGTGTGTCCGGAATGCTTACATAAATAGAAAGTTAAAGTGTCGTCGGTTAGAAAGATTCTGAATTGGGTTTCTTCGTAGGTTATTAATATTGAACTTGGGATTTTCTCAATATCTTCGGGTTTGATATATAGTTGGCGACGAAAACTCAAGATGTGGTCATAACCTTCTAATGATATGCCAGCTTTAATGAATGAGATTTGTAATGTGGGAGTAATTTTTAGGTTGGTTAGAGCTTCCAATATGATTTGGTGAAGAATGGATGGGCAAACATTTGAAATTATGATTCTTTTGGCTGGGTTGACTAATCGGCGTATTTGAATTTGTTGATTGTTTACTTCGATTTCTGAATGATATTCTATGACAGTATCTACTAGATTTTTGTTTTTGAGAAAAACACAAAATCGATTGTTTGATATGCGAGAAAAGAATTTTGTGTTGTGGGGTGAAATTATGTTTCCGATTGCTATTATATATACTTTTTGAGAAATGCCGTCTATGGTATTAAGAACAATGGCTTGGTTTCGTTTAGGAAAATTATCGTGGGATGTAGCTGCTGCATAATTTAGGTTAGGTTTAGATGAGTATGTTGATTGTATGTTTTTTTCAGAATTAATTTGTGAATTTGTGTTCGGGTTTGAGCTAAATAGAGTGGATGAACTGGGGTGATTAGTGTTAATATTGAGTGCTACACCCTGTACGTGTTCGGTCATTATGATTTTATCGATCATGGGACGTAAATACAGAGCATATTATTTTGTAATATATTTTATTTTGAGCGATACAACGTGTGTGTGTGCACGCGTTTATCGCGGTGCGCGCGATTGATACGGTGGATGTTGTCTAATATTTAACTGAGATAAGATTATACATACCGGTGTGTTGATTGTAATACTGCTATCTAAGCTATAAATTCGAACACGCGGAGGAGGTATACACGTGTGGCTCAGACGATGGTCAAACACGTACTGTTTATAATTATTGTTATGACGATTAAGAAGGAGTAGAAATTAAAATACAACTGTTACACAGTTTTATTATTTTTTAGATAATAAAATTGAAAATTATGCTATTATAATATCAAGAAAAAATAACACATTAAAATTTATAATACATTAAATATTTTTAAGCCCACCCTCGCCCTAGAAAATTAATAAAATCGTAAATTTTTTTACAAAAGTACGAGACACGTGTTTAAATAAATCTTCTTAGTTGTTATGCCATTAGATAGGAATGAGAATTTGAATATATTTTGGGAATAATTAAATAATCTCTATTTTTATATTGTTGACTCTATCGTAGATAAACGATTATGTCTCATTAATAAAAATAATGAAAAAATATCAGAAATAAACGAATTAATTCGCTTTTTTTTATAGATATAGCTGTGAAATATAAATTTAGTAACCATTATTGTTATGTAGACTAAATGGCATCCATTGATTCCTGTTTTATAGTATATGGACATTAGACATACCTGCAGTCGCCTAAAATACTTTTCTGTATTTAACTATCTACGCACAGGACGGTATTGTGTTGCGTATGCGATTTTGTTAACTGTGAAATTGAACAACTACCGTTTCGTAAAATTTTACTGAACTTTCTAAAGTATATACATTTAACCATATATATATGTAGGTATATTGTATATATAATATTTCAAATACGTTAAAAATATTTGAATATCATTTTTTAAACTAGTATTTGAGTACCTAATATTCTAATATTTATCTTGAAAAGTCTTTGAATAATATATTAAATACTTATTTGAAAATATTTTTATAATTATTTCAAGTACACTTATACTGTGCTATACATTTTCAAAAGATTAGAAATATTTGAGTTTAACCGATAAAGTGTCTATTCTAATTTCACTTAATCTGCAGTTTAACTATTGGAACAGTGGTGAATGGTTAAGTCGTTTTTTTTTAAAAAAACTAAAAATTTATAATTATTATTTGATTGAATCCTAATTTTTCGATATATGTCTTACTGTAATTGAATCGATTTTATTAGAAACTCGTCAAATATCTAAACCAAAAAACCCGATGAAGTATCGATTTATTATTCTTCGAAGAAACGGCAAAGTGACTTGATTGCTTTTTGTGTTAGACTCATTATTTGACATTCAATGAAATAGCCTTGAAGGTCCGATTCTTGATGAATTTTTACACTAAATTATATGTCTACTTTGAAAGAATAATACAATATTTTTGAGTTTTCTCAAAATGAGAAAGTTATTGTTTTTCTAAAAAAGAGCGATTCAATTAATATAAGTTATTGAGTGACCTTAAAGGCAGAAAATCACTTACCATTTAACAGTTACAGAATATACTAGTTAAAACCGCAAAGTGCATAATTGTACTTTAACACTACCTCATGTAGTTGATTTGTGAAAAACATTATCATAAACATTGTACAAATCTGATAGCTGAGTTTTATGTAAATATCAGGTCACGGTAACTTTTCCAAATATATATAAATTTAAACAATACCACATAAATAGAACTTATTCTTACGTACAACAATATTATTTTAAATAATTATAATATAAATATAATGATTAGTTAAATAATACATACTACATATACTCGTAGAGTGCGTGCTAGCGAATACTCGTAGAGTGCGTGCTAGCGAATACTCGAGTATTGATATACATTTAATCAATGAGTATTCGTGAGTTGTGATTGTACGTTGTAGGTATTTTCATTAATGTGATAATGATAAAATATATTTAAAATCAAAAAAGTTGAAAATTAATTAATTCAAAAAATAAGAATAAATGTATATTGTGAAAAATAACAATATATATTATCTATTATATTCAAATAAAACTAATATATATATATATAAATATATTATAAAAATTAATATATAAAAATTATATGTACTGAGAGTATTCAAAAAAATATTAAAGTTAAAAATAGTTTCAACCATTATAAAGTTACAAATGAATAACAAAAATAAAAAGGGATATTAAAAAATAGGAAAATTAATAAACCTAATACATTAAATATATTAAAAATAATAAGAAACAATCGTTTCTTAATCCTTTTTTGGTTTTTTTATTATTAATTTTTAACCTGATGGCTTACGGTCGAAACTAGTTGTTACTTACAATATTTTATTGAATACTCTGGGCGTATATTCTTTTTTATAATAATATATATTAATTTTTAACAATAAACTATTGTAACCGCACATCGACAAAGCGAAATGTTTATTAACTCAACGGTAACATTTGGTAGCACGGTTGATTAAGAAAAATGCATACGAAGTGATTATAGTTAATCAATCCACTGGATTTTTTAACAACTCGTATTGAATTATGGATAATGGCAATTTTCATGTGTAGCTTAGTACTTTAATAATGATAGATGACCCAGGTGAATATTTACCATGTTCGTAAAAGTAATTCGAGTATGTAATTGTACATTTTATTAATACAAAAGGAAATTCATAATTTCCTCCATTCTTTTTCTTTAAAAATTAAGGAAATACATTTTATAGTATTATAAAATATAAGTAGGTAACTATAAAATCAATAGTAAGGGTTACTATTAATTTATTTAATTACGCAGTTTAGTATGTGAAAAGATGTACAGAGACCAAATCTAAAAGTATAGATACGGCGTTGGCATACCAAACTTATAGAGGATCCCACTTAACCCTCCCCTATATAAAAATTAACAGCCCCCTCGCCCAAATAAAAATCCTGACTAAGCCACTGAATATATTATATTTTTTTTTAAGAACTTAGAGTCAAGAGACCTGTGGTCATAATAATTATAATTGATATAAAGTAATAAAGTCATTGAAAGCCATTAGTCTTCAATGGCGCAGCAACAATTTTTCACTTGGAGGAGCAAACATTTAAGGTCTATATTTATAAATATGTTTTTAGTATACAATACATAAAAACTCTCTTAAAGAGGACTCCATAAATGCGTTATTTTATCGTAAAAAACTATTTTGCGAGAAAAAATTGTTCTCGAGTTTGTAGTTGTAATTAAGAAATCAAATTTTGACACAATATTGTAGTTACCATTATTTGTGTTCA
The DNA here is from genome assembly GCA_025469235.1 of Pemphigus obesinymphae. Classification (NCBI taxonomy): domain Eukaryota; kingdom Metazoa; phylum Arthropoda; class Insecta; order Hemiptera; family Aphididae; genus Pemphigus; species Pemphigus obesinymphae. The sequence continues at coordinate 100,972 of JAIPRL010000820.1, read as the reverse complement.
CCGTCTTTCTTTTTCAAAAATGTTAAATAATAAAAAAGTTATTAATTAAAAAACACTTTTTTTTTTTTTTTACAAATGGCATTACATCAGTTATACTTGTGATATTAAAAAAAAAAAGACGTTAAAACACAGGTAATTTTGTCTATAATATTGTGTAAATATTTGGTTTCTTTTAATTACAACTACAGTTCTAGAACAACTTTTTCTTGCAAAAAAGTTTTGTTCACAAATATTGTGATTACGTAACAGTAAAAAGAGATGCTGGCAAGGATATATTTTTAAATTACTTTTAAAAAGTACCAAAATATTTTTAAATTATAAGATTTTCATTTTTCTTAAAATATAAAAATTGTATGTGTGACGTCCTATATTTAAATATAAAAGTATATTAAATATATAAAATGTTTAAAAATGTATAAAACCAATTAAACATAAAAATATATGTGAAAAATATAATAATACTTGCTAATACTATAAAAATACCTTTAATCCTAAAACGAAGATTTCGAGTTTTCCATTTCAAAGTTTACCAATGCATTGAATATTGAAAAATGAATAAAACAGAGTACAAAAACGTTCGAGTACTTCTTTAACATGTTTATTCTGACAATATTTGTTAATAAAAAAAGTATAATGTAAGTTATCGTAAAATATGTAACTTAAAAAAGTAATGAAGTCCAGGGAAATAACCCCTTTAGCCCAAAAACATAAATGTAAATTATTGTAAATTAAATGGAAAATAGCCATATATTGGCATATACTGACAATATTATTGTTTAAAAACAACTGAATGTAATTAAGAACGTAATAAAGTAGAACGGTACATGATAAAAAATATAATGAATGTTGGAAACCTGGTATTGTTGTCAATCCGTGGGGATGTCATTCACAAATTGTTCATCGTTCTCCTGATTTAATTTCTCGTTTGAAGTTAAAGTTTTTCAAAAATCCTTAGCTTGAGGTTATTCCAAAAACTGTGAAAGATGGAGGAGGTCACGGTACTTGGCAGCTTTCAGTGAAAGTTTTCCATCATATGAATTCTGCAGTGTATTAACAGAAATTGTGAGTTTTTTTTTAGATTTTTTACTCGGAGGTTTTTTATAATGACAGAAGACCCATAATATGTCCTATAGTTTGATGGCTTATAGAACACTAATTTTCTGTCTTTAGCTAAAATTTGTAGACATTTGTTAGGGTAATATGACAAAAGGTAATTTGTCAAGTTTTGCCCCACAGTCAATCACTGTAAATGATGTGGGTTTCACACAAATGATTCTTAAAACTTCTCTCTAGTCTTCCGGAACTTCCGTATATGACTTTTGATTAATACAATATTCATGTTACAATTATACTTCAAGTATGAGTGGCCCCTTATGTGGAATACCACTTTCACAGTGTCAAAAGTTTTATCTGTTGTAACTAGATAATGCAAAAACCTGATGAATGTATAGTTTTTATTTTGCCCTCACATGAATCATAATATACAATAAGTTCACACACTTCAAGGGACAAAATATTCATGACGAAATGACGAAACATAGAACAAACCTTATTAGGGCCCTTTTTAACTACTAACTCATCGTAAGTGTAGAAAACTGTCTGTTGAGTTGACAGTACATGAATATTAAAAATTATGAAGTTGAGTTGTCCCCTATAATATACGTCGTTGGTCGTAATGTTGAGCAATGTTTTAGTGCATAAAAACGTTCACTTCTCTTCAGGTGGACATCTTTCTTAGTCTATTTTTCAAGACGGTCAATTTTTAATTTTATGTAAAGTTCTTTTTCTGTCACAATTTTCATTTGTTCTTCAAGCGATAAAATTTCTGTTTTAAAAGAATCACATATACTGCAGGTATTTTTGCATGAGTAACTGAACGAAATATTAATATTGTTTTAAAAAATACCACGAACTATTTCATAAGATACTATGATGGATTTTCAGTTACGTACATACCGTGTAGTTTTGAAATATTTAACTCATCAGGCAAGTAGAGTTTTTGGGTATCTTTTAAAGAATAGTGTGATTTTTTGCCCTTGAGAGATTTTAAGACAGTAAAAACTTTTCCCTTGGATTCATCAGAAAGTTTGTGTGGTCTACTGGAATGTTTTCCGTGGCCATCAGTTGGAAATTTACCGGTAGTAAGAATAGCATTTCTCACGTAACTAACCTTATCTTCCGTAATACCATGCAATGATGTGAAGGCTTTTAAACAGACCTGAATATCACTCGAAACACCATCTTTTATAACACGAACTCGATATGCAAATGAAACTGCGTTAGGTGTATAATCATTTTGAAATCGTCTGTGTATTACGAGTAGTATACTAGTATAGTGATAAGACCACTCAAATAAGAATTTTGTTTATTTGTGTGATCAAGTAAATTAAAATGTTGTATAACTAGATTATGTTCCTCTTCAGAAATATTTTTCCAACATTTTAGCCTTTTGTACATACAATCGGAGCCCAGTTCATGTGAACTTGTTCGCAAACTCTTCAATACATCATATACTCGTCCTATAGTTTTCCTCTTTTTACTAGTAGATTTCCCGAAAATTTCATCAGCTTCACTAGAACATCATGAATAATTACTTTGCATTTTTCTCAAACATAAAAACTCGAAAATACAATGTAGGACTTCACAAAATTAAAGAAAGCGACACATTGAAAACACGTATAATGCAAAAATACGCGGAGTATTTAAAAAACACACTTGAAATTGTTATAATATATGCTAACATGTGAACAATAAACGAATAAATAGCGAAGTTATCACAGAGTGTGATAATAGGCCAGCCGATTAAAACAATGAAAAAAACCTATTTTGCTGGACTTCCGGGGTTTCTTCAAACACAAAAATAGGAATGACTGGATTCTTCTCTAGTACCATGTATTTTCATCAGCATAACGGTATTTTTCATTAAATAGAATAGTTTATCCGTGATGCACAAATAACAATCACAAGATGGCACAATAATCTCGTTTTCGTCAAAAATTGACTAAAGGCGTTTTTCCTCTGTACCCTTTATATGTTGTGGTAACAAAGTCAATAATATTAATAAAAAGTAATAACTACAAACAAAAATATGTGTACCTACATATGCTTGATGACTGATACAAATACAAATACAAATACAAATTTATTTAATACTTTTATGAAATAAATTATTTAATATAATAATCTTATATGTTTGATAAAGTATTACTTATACAATATTGTTCATATTTATCAATATATATTTTTTTTAAATAAAACAGCATAAAAATATATCAAAATCAAAATAATGTACTTTTTTATAATTTTGCATCATAACAAAATTTATTGACTGACTCAGATGCGGCAATTAAAAACTCGTATAGGTATATATATTTTTAGACGTTGATAAAACGCATGATAATGTTATTATATGATAATTATTATTATTATTTTATTATACTATAAGTTTTTATGATTTATAGAATTATTTTGAGATAACACTTTTCGGTTCTTACTAATATTATATTTATTATTATACAGAGCGCTATAATAATAAATGGAAAATATTAATACAGCATGATATAAAAAAAAACTAATAATTCAAATATTATTTATTATAGGAGAATGATATAATAATTGATAGACTACAAAAATGTAACCTTTGATTATTATTTATTATTATATGTTACAAATTAATTATGCGTGTTTACATTGATGATGATTGTTAATTTTATCCGAGGACCAAAAGTATAACTTTTTATACTTAGGGGGGGGAACGGCCCCCTCTGCCTCCCTTCTCCTACGCAACTATTAGTCTCTTATTACCAATCTATGAATTCTAGCTAGTGCGACTCTTTAACGGGTATGCGCCTATTTTAATATTTAAAATAATCTCTACCGAATATATCGTATTCTAGCCACGTGTCTTATTATTATATATCTTATATATCTTATTATTTTTCCAACTATAAAGAAAAGTCACGTTCACAAATTTGTTTGCGTCACAACTTTTTATATCTTAATTCTACTACGAATAGTATTCAGCAAATCCAAAATATATTTTAAATTAGATTATATTATTTTAATTTAAATGTTTAACACAAGGCTAGTTACAAAAATTATTATTTTATTAATCCGATTAAACGATGGAAATGTGTTTGTAAAATTTTACCTATGTTTATAAAATATTAATTCATTTGGTTATTTATTATATCTAGAATCTATATTATACTTCACTAGACATTAAACGATGTTACACCCTCGTAATTTGTACGTCTAAATATCCCTATGATAATATTATAACTACATTGATTATAATTATTTAATTAATTTTAACATTTTTCTAATACTGCAATTGCCTTATACGGGTTCTCTTGTACAGTTTTTAATAAATACGAGCTCATGTAGCCAATTGTAAAAAATGTAAAGCATTGATTATACGGTCAAACTTTTTATCAAATATTTTGCGTTTATCAAACACCAAATATTTATTTGAAATAATAGTCACAATATAAAATATAGAAATTATTGAATATTTTAAATTAAAAAGTTACTGATGATTCGTTCAAATTTAACGCGCAAAATGTAAAAACAAATATTCATGATTTAAATTTATATACGACGTAATGGCGTACATGAAATAGTCGACAAGTGCATGAGTTTTTTATTAGTACATTTATGGAGGTCAAGGTCTAAAAAGAATAGCCGGGCCTTTTTATAAACTGCAAATAAATAAAAAAAAGATTGTTCGGAAAATTTGTCATAAAAATAATTATAAAAAGCAAATTGACAAAAAATAAATTATAACGTAACTGCAACGACCGTTGTCGGTGTAGCAAACGAGTTTTACACGCCATTTGTATAAAACGTACTTACATGGCTACGTTGTATATTTTCGGAAATGTAAACATTGAAATTTAAATGTATATGTACCAATTGATTGTTGCAGTATTGCAAAGTGCTACAACAACGACGTGTCATAAAAAAAATAGCTATGAATAGTAATTAATAAAAAAGTACGTTATAATAATTATAATAATACGTATTAAGTTGTATTTTATTTTTTATTTTGTATTATTTTTAATTTTAACATAAATTAATTATTGTTATTTTATTATAAAACATGTTAAAAATAATAAGATATTTTTAAAACTCTTATTCTAAAAAAATATTTAAAACTCTTTTTTTTATCTAGATAAAAATGAGTTTATCTTTTATCTTTATCTAAATACATTTTTAGTTATCTAATCGTAACACTGGTCAATGGTCATAATGAAATATAAACGAAAACTCAATACATAGTAGTTTAGTGAACCTATATATATATATATATGGTACTTTCCATTTAATTATTTTTATTTTATAATAAATCAAGTTTTTACAATGAGTACCTACTAAACTTTAAAATTTAAAAACTTTATATAAATTATGTAAGTTATGAAAAATATACAAAAAGAAACATTCACAGTAAGTGTACACTTTAAATATTATACAGATTAGTATATATCCCATTCTCACATTTAATTTGAATTTAATTATGAAAACAACATTTTTTAACACACTTTTTGTCTATTAATCCAAATGTTTTATTTACATGTACAATTTCAATTACATACATAATTTATTTTATTATGTTTTATTATTTGGTTAAAACAGATTTTGGGTTACGAGATTTTTTCAAATTGTGGATTAATTTTTTGAGTTATATTCTTGTTTTATTTTTCCATTTTCATTATATGCTTTAGGCGGAAAATATGATATTGATAATGATTGTTAAGATGAGACAATAATATATTTAGTAGTATATTAACTATTTTATAAAATTAACTCCAAATTGAAGACGAAAAAAATTACATAGACTTTTTTGGAATGACTGAAAATGTATTTAATAAGTTATTACGAATGGTAGAGTTACAGATAACTAAACAAAACACTATATGAGAGAAGAAATTAGTACTCAAAAAAGGACTGTATTATAACCTATAAAAAGTAAAAATAAACCATATTTTTACCTTCATAAAGTTATCAGCACAACTATAGAAGGCACCTATTAAAGGTCGTCAAATAACACTTGATGACCTGTACTATACGGAGATAAATTTAGTGTTGTGTATAATTTTTTAACTAATCACGATTGAACTTATCCGACACGTAGATGAAGTTTAGGTACTTGTGAGAAAAGCAAACAACAATTATGGAGAGATGTCTTTGGTGACGTGATAATCTATTTACAGACTATTCAAATGTACACTTGATAGTGTCTAAAAGTTTTTATCACCTAGTTGGGTTTTCCGGACTAGACTAATTCCATCAACTGCATCTATTGCCACCATATTGGCTCGTTTGATATAATGTACTAGTTGTGTGATCTACTCTTGAGATAATTGTGACAAGTAATAATTTACAATGTGTCTTAAATTGTCCGTGTATTATAATTTATTAATAAGACTATTCATGACAATTTCTTCTCAAAATTACTCCATGGTGCAGTAGATAGCCCGACCTTATTTGCTGACACAAATAATGCGTTCCCCCCTCCCCACTCCCGGATTCTTTTCCATGCATCATTGCACCACACAAATTATGGTAATAACCATCCCTTACATAGAATGTCTCGTACAGCCAATACTAATGTAAAATTTCATTACCTAATACCTAGCCACTTTAGTTTTTCCATTTTTAAATATGTTACTATTATAATTTTTTGATTTCTGTACACATTAATATGTATATTATATTTAGTATTATATGTACTGTATTTGGGTTAACGCCCGTTCTGTAATTAAAATAAAATAAATAAAAATAAAATATACTATAACTACTATTCAGTATACCTAACATTGAATTGAGTTAAGGTTGGCTTGATTGAACTGAATAATTTTAACTTTCAAAAGTTTTCAAATAGTTTTTAAGTTTCAGTTTTGATTCAATACCATGATGGTCTGCGTTGTCTTATTTGCAATCTACAGTATTTAAGACAATAACAGTCTTATATCTATTTCGGAAATATCAATATTTCTCCAATCATCTATAGATTCCATTTTGTTTATAACTTATTTTGACAACTTAGACAAACTTACTGCACTTGTGCAAACATATTGGTAGATATTGAGCGCCGGTTATGCTAATTACCCCGTTTGTGCTACACTACAATTCCCTGTACCGAAATATGCTAATAACGGTTCCTTGGCTAATTACATATAACGTATATTGTGTATTACATTATCGATATCATTCTATCGACCTCATATTGGAATTTTGCATTAATAAATACATTAAGATTAAACTCCAAACTATTGAAATATGAGCGTGTCAAAAGATCTTACGAACTTTGTAATGACATTCGATCTATCAATCACAATATTACATGCAACTAATATGATATCACGGGATTTGTGTAAAAAGCATCCAACTCATGGTCTGGAAATCAATTTTAACCAGTATTGAAGTTTAAAAGTTAAGTATAACAATAATTGTCAATAAATTAACTGTTGATAATGTTCCGTTTAATTCAAGTTTAAAAAGTATTAATTATTAATTAGAATTCATATTCAGTAGGTAATTATTAATTATTATTTATAATATTTATAATATGTATTATACATAAAAAAACTACAATGGTTTTTTATGTATAACTTTCGTAGATAGAAACGTCTTATTGGGAACGCTTAAACTAGGTGAAACCTAGGTTAATCTAGATTCACTTAGGCAATTGAAAAACTTTTCATACCCCCACGTGTATTAATCTTAAAAAATAGAACGTTTTCATATTAATTAACCTTCTAGGGGTATAATTTGATTCCATTTAATGAAAAATATAATTATCAGTTATTGGATTTTCATTAAATATATAAATATACAAAATTTGACTTTCTTATTTTTGTGTAACTCATTGTATAATACACTATAGGAAGGTTTTTTTTATATTCATAAATGCTTTATTTTTTTTTTTGAGACTATTTATGAACATTTAACCATATTTACTATAAGTTCACTATAATATATATTATGTGATTTTTTTTTTTATCATAGGTTATCTATATTTCGGGATGTACAAATTATTTTTGTGAAATTTTAATTAAGAAAATTTGTATTTTTTTAAATTTTTTAATTTTTTATCCCATTTCTTTATTGGCTAAAACAATATCATCTTTCGATTTTCATACAGAAACCTATAATTTAAATTATAAATTCTTAAAGAATATGTTTTGATTAGAATTTTCATGTTTAGATTTTTTAAATTCGATGAATATTACCCTAGTAATACCATTCAAGTTTAAGGCGCAGCGGAGTGGAGAACGAAGTACTCTAGTAGTACGTTATTGATGTGGATATTGACATACTCACGTAATATTTATTGGATTTAAAAAATCAAAACACGACATTTTTAATAAAATATATTCTTTAATTATTTATAATTTAAATCAAAAGTTATCATTTACATATGATATTCTATTATTAAATAAAAGAGGGGGGGATTTTAAAATACTAAAATAAATATAGAATGTATACACCAACAAATAACTTTCCGGCCCTTGATAAAATAATCACCCTGATCATTCGATAAAGAAACCGTGGATAATATTTACTTCAAATACTTTATACTTTGTCCGAGTTTAGTTCATATATTATTTTCGTTGTAACTATACCGCGTATACAGATTCTGGTGATAAGCTTGACTGATAGACTCGAAAAACTTTAAACAAATATAATTATAATACAAACAGTTTTAATGTTATACGAGGTCAACGATATTATGGTAATTCGAAATATTATCTAACGTTTATTACCTGTGAGAGGCGGGGAGGTGACTACAAACATTTTATTGCTGTACCCGTTTATATATATATATATATATATATTTTTTTTTTACAGTTTTTGTGTATTCCGTTCTCCCGGATTATTTAAATTAATATAGAATTCCGAATTTCGCATTTCAAAACAGGCGTACATCTTTTTTTTTTCTCAGGGTTTTATTTTTTTATTGTATTATACTATTATACAACACCGCACCATATTATAATTAGTATTCCCTGCAGGTTTCGGTGAATGGTGTGTTGAAAACTAATTGCGTATATTAACGTATATAGTAATGTTTGTGGTTGGTATATACCTATGTTTATTGTTTATCGTATTTGGTTCGTTTTCTCTATGATTTATTGTTCACTCTCGTTTCGTGTATGTAAATACGCCGTACAGTAGAATGCGGTTAAACGTTTCAGGCATTTGAATTTTTCAAACAAAGTTTACGACAGTTTTTCGAAATTTTTCAAAGGTCGATGGTCGGATGTGTTCGTATATACAGATTTCGGGGTGTGTATTTTATTGTGCTCAGAGCTCAATTAATATTTTCTGTGAATATTTTTATTAAGTTGAATTGTCACTACGTTTTTATAAAAAAGTTAATATTTTTTTTAAATTTTATATCCTTGTTCTTTTTTTAAGTTTTATTATTTTACCTATATTTTTGACAATTTTTAAGTACCTATCTATATCCAATGTTGATCCAACAGTTTTATTTATTATTTTTTTATAATTTATTTATTAGCATTTAAATTTTAGAATAGCGGAGTAGTTCAGGATACTATACAAATATTCCCCGTCTTCCCACTCCACATATCTCTTAAACATTTATTAAAATTAAACCGTTAGTTAAATAGTCCATCAATTATTCTGCATCTAAAAATCAAGTTAAAAATAAAATTTGCCAGTTAAAGAATGTATATAAAACATAGCATATAATGAGAGTAAAAAATAATAAAATGTTCTAGCTAATTTATTTAATCGTAGTAAAATAACTATCATAAATTTATGAAAACCAAAATTTTTAAAAATAAATATTCATTAATAAATTTAGACGAGCATGATAAAAGAATCAATACTTGTCCATCGATTTTGAGTACTGTATTTGATTACTGATAGGGTATATAGGTACTCGTTATAATATAGTCTGATTTTTTCTCTAAGCCTCCAACTCATAAGATATATTCTACAGACAATCAAAGGATTGATAAAAAATAGTACGAAACGTTTTGAAGCTATAAATTAAGTATCTTGTTTTTTTAGATTTTTTTTGTTTTGTTGTATGTCTCTTGTTTTTATTTCAAAAGTTATAATATAATTAAGTATTATTTGTCTGAACAATTTACAGGGTAAATTTTTGTCATTTACATTTTTGTTGGGACTTTGAATGGGTAAATTTTTGTCATTTACATTTTTGTTGGGACTTTGAATTCTAAAACTACGGAAACTATTATATAAAAGACGCCATTGTAAATTATTATGTTAAACTGTTATCGACCAGTTGGATATACTAGATTTCGAAATATAATGAACTCAGAAAACCATACGACAAATGAACAATTATTGGATTGTATTAAATTCATAGTCAAATGTACACAAATTACCTTTTTTTTTTTTGATAGCAATTTATTAATTTTGGAAAAATATCTCACTCTATTTTAAAATTCTGAGCACGCCACTGACTGGATTGAAATGTTTTTCTTTAAAAAAATAATTAAAAAAATTATAAAAATTTAATTTATAAAAAAACACTCTTTTGTATATCTTAGAAATTTGTGGTAAAATATTAACTGAGGTAAAGTAATTTATTTTTCATGATTTTTTTTTTGCTTATATACATTTTAGTTAATTAAAATTAGTATTAGATATCGATTCGTTTTTTTCCATGGTAAAAGGCACAAGAAGGTATTATTTTTTTTATTATTAAAACCAAATATAAACAACTTATTAGTGCATATTTATTAGGGTGGTTCTAGTCAATAAGGTGCGATTTTCTATTACTATCTTTTCTTGATTATACTTTTTAGTTTTGTTTGAATATACTTAAAAACGATTCACAAAAAGTTTCAAGTAGATTGGACAAAGTTAATAAGTGCTACAAAAGGGCTGAAGCTATCTATATCTATATTTACTTTAGAAAATAATAAATATAATTTTTTCTTGGATATTATGCAGAGCATATTAAATAATAATAGTATAAAAAAAAGTAAATGTTTATATATAATTTGTATACAAAGCATTATGCGTAATTTATATTCTTGAACATTTTTTTCATAAACTTAGTATTTATCTATAATATGTTATTTAAAAGATAATTATTGTAAAAAATTCACAGAAAAAAAAAGATCCCTGGAGTTGCTTATAATTCTGTTATGAAGTCGAGTAAAGGTTTGTAATGTCAATGAGTATATATTAACATTAGACCATTGTCAAAAATATTTATAGATATGAATTAACGGTAAATATAACAGGACAGCAATAACATCCGTAAATAATATAAACTGTCAATCGATGATGCCGTGGGATTCACTGGGATTGAAAGCTTTAACCAATATTAAATAACAATATTGGTTAATTGATTTCAACAATATTGAGGAATACATTGATAACATTGTGTATTTGTATTTAATAAGCCAAAGGTTAGGCATGTTATTATTAACATATTGGGTAAATTTTACAGCTCAAAGTTTAGTTTTTTTTGATTAGTTTTTATCGTTAGAAATTGCATTCACCAATATTTTATTACGTTTTCTAGATTCCGATAAGAAAACTGATATAGAACCAACAGTTCTAAACATATTCCTAATGGCAGGTATACTACATGCTTTAAAAATTGCCAAATTGTATACATAGTTAAAACAATGTGTATATAAAGAAAGTAGTTGTTCATTTAAAATGAATGCTCGAACTTCATTATATATCCCAACAAAACTCATCAATGGTTAAAAAATGTTATGTTTATATTTGAAAGTATTAATTTTTATTTTGGGACTCAATATTCTAAATTCAAAATTTTACTTACTAAAAATATTACATTTGTAAGAATGTTATAAAATTGTAATACACGACATGATAGATCCACTATCATATCTCTGTGTTCAAAGGTTGGTCAAACTCAATCTAAATGAATCTAATTGTTTTAGTAAAACATCTTTAATTGTTAGCCGGTGGTCGAAAGTAATTCAGTAAATCATAAAAACTCCTCTTTAATTACAAATTTGTTCATATACTCGTATCCATATACCTGAAAAATATTCTAGAAATATAAACTCTTGCAAAAAATATTTTCTAAAAAATCATATTTAGGTACCTAACAGAAAGTCAGCATCACATGATCCCATTTCATCATACAATATTGCAAAATATTTTGAATTATTTATTTCACGTACTATATCTTGTAGAATAACATCACGAACAACTTCTATGATTTTATTCTGAGTGGTATTACTTATTAAAGTAGCATTTTTTTTTGCAACTTTTTAAGTGCTTATTTAATAATTCATCACCAGAATTTAACAGAATTTAAAAAATTGCGGAAAATTCTTTGCCTCCCCTCCCCACCCCGTAACAGCTGATTTAGGTACAAACTATCACTATCATCACGATGAGAGGCAAATTGTTTATTAATGCAAAGACCTATATCATAGGCATTCATATTTGTAGCTTTTGGCACATGGATATCAACTTCTAATTAAATAAAAACAAACAGCATCGAAATAATAATAAATTTAATTTAAAATGAATTGCATTAATAATAATTCAAAAGTAAATTTCAAAAGCAAAGCTAGATGCAAAACCCAAAAATTAACATCAATAGCACTGTTTTTATTTTATTGAAGAAATATTACTTGCTGAGAAACTTAAGACAATTTTGTCACAGTATTATTGTCCAATTTTAATGCAATATGATATAATGGTTTTGTTTTAAACAGCTTGGTTACTTTTTATAGTTACAATTGCTAACTAAGTTTAAATAAAGATGAGTAAAACATTAAACAAAAACATTAATTCACTGAATAAATAGACTAAATAGTCTAAACATGTACTAAATACTACTTATTTCACTTGAAATTGTAGATCAATCATTATTATCTGAGACCGAGTCAGTACATTTATTGTATTTAGTTTTTTTTTTTACAAAAATAAGATAGTAGGTATATAATAAATATATATATTATATATTAATATACGACGTTATTAATATTATATATTATATATTATAATATAATATTCTTTCTCTTAGTCTAGTTCATTTCACTCATGATGGTAACCACTAGTTAACAGTTACTACTTTATACGAGTAAAATTCAGTCTTCAGTCTTATTCACTTATACCAAGAAATTACACAGTTCAGATAAATAATTTTACAAATGTTGATACAAATAATGTTTAAAAATTTAATAACATAAAATAATAAAAGAGCTTACAATTTTAACACAGGAACAAAAATTTAAAACATGGCATGTGCAATTTGTTATGGTATAGTTATATATACATATCTTTTGAAAGTATAGCCAACTTCTTATCATAGATAGAACTCGATCTAAATATTAAACACAGTTAGATGTATAAAGCAGCAGGTAGGTAAAAATTTCAATATTTTAACAAAGATAATATCGATTATCAATGAAAAAAATGTATAGATAATTATAATCTATAGACCAATTTACCTCAATATTGTGTGTAGTCGCCGACCGGTGTTTGCTACTCGACGAATTAGGTTTAAGTTATTTTTAATAAAAATATGCTGAACGGTGGGTGCTTCAGCTCTTTATCACTCCTCCCCCCCCCTAAATCTCCCAATGATTTCATTTAATCTTGTTGGATTATCCTTTTATTTATAATGGCAGGTAAATTTAGTTTGTGTCTATATTTTTTTATCGTACAAGATTATCATATTTCAGAGACATTATTGACGTTCGAATTGAAATTAATTAATATTTCATTTACATTAATTAGGTATTTAATTATTCTTTATAAACTGTTATTGTTCGTTGAGTTTTCATTTGGTTTCTAATTTAGATTTTGTAATATAATAATAATTTTCATGGTTTAATTTAGTAATAAACGTAATTCAATGAATTAATAATAAATAAATTATTTTTGCTATTTCAAGGAATATAATGTATATAATATTACGTCTAAACAGGTATATTTTACAATATTTTATATTAAACTGGTAAGGGGGGGGGGTTCATATATTTTTTTGATATATAAATGTAAATATTTAGTTTATTCACCTAAGTACTTTATTTTATATTTATAATTACCAATGGTAATATTAACGCGTCTACTCATTTTTTGTCAATATTTTGTTTTATTTTTGGTTTTATTAAAAGTTATGTTGGTACTATTGGTTAGATAAATAACAGTTGTAACAAACAACAGATTCTAAATTTTTTGAAAATAAGGATGTAGCTGGTATCAAATTAATTTAGTAGTTTTTCAATGTCCAGTTGTATGCCGTTATAGATGATTCATTGTTATAAAATAGTATAGATATATTAACCATATTGAATCATTTAAATATAATACTTTGAATTATATTATATATTTTTTAAAGAATGGTCGAGAGTGGGTGAATGAAATCTCGTCATTCTACAATAAATACACTCTTGGTGTCAACTAACTAAAAATTGTTTTAATTGTAAATAGTAATATCTATATTTATATCTTAGGAGTGAATCTAGAAATAGCAATTTTTTTTTTTTTTTTTTTGGGGGGGGGGAGGGGAGGCTTATCTATAATTAGTGATAAATTATCAATGAATGTACCTATTTGAGTGGCTGTGTGCAGGTTGGGATCCAAAATAATAATATAATAGGGAGAGTATGCTCAGCCCATAATATACTATAATATTCGAAATGCCTGGAACTGTTTTATATTCAACCTACTTAAAATTGTGTAAATTAACGAGGTTAAAGGAAAGAAATTTATGTCCATCCAATTCATATCATGTATGGAGAAAATTCCTAATTTCAATGCTTGTCACATATTTCCAGTCAACTGAGCAAATTCTTTTTTGAGTTGAGATACGTATACAATTCTACTCATGCACCTAGCATAATGAAACCCGGTAATTTGTAAAGACTTGATGTTTAATTTAGGTACACCTACTGTAAGATTATAGTACAACTATTTTGGAACAATACATGAGTATCATAAATTCTACAAATAATAACTAATAAAACGGTAATTACCTAGCTATCTTGGTATGTTTTATATTGTATAGGACGTTTATGCCGACCATTTTTTTGCATGCGTACTATTCGACGTATTACTCGGGTAAAATATGTTATATTCCATTAACTTAATAATATTTTCATAAAACATTTACAGAAATTTTATATTAAATTGTCTATACATTTACTAGTACATACTTTATTTTAGCCCATCGTAATTTTCACATAATTGACATAATTGATATATATATATATATATTTCAATAATGATGTTGATTATACTATTTTTTCAATTGACAATTAAGTTTTATTATTGATATATTTTTCCCAATAAATTCTTGTATTATGAAATACTTAACGTTTTTGATATTTTTATAATATTCTAATATTTTTAAATATATGTTATTCCCTTGAAACACCACAAAAATTTAAATTACGGCCGTAGACGGATTGTATCTGATCATGGTTAAAACTTGGAGACTAAATTACGAATGTTGGTAAACATTCTAAAAGTTATGCGATGGGAATTTATAAAGAAAAAAAAACAGTTTAAACATTTTATGTGCACGATTCGAAGAAAAATTAATTATTAAAATAGGTCAAGAAGTTACGGCGATGGTTACTAAATACACCAGTAAACCAAACATAATATGTACATTGAATAATTATTTATAGTTAATGTTATGATTTGCATACTAAAATGTTTAACCAAGTTTACAATTCATATTAAAGTATATGTATTAGGTATATATTTATATAGGTGCTTTTAATCACCTATTGCCTAATACCATTTAAAGTATAAAATTAACAAATGTATAGTAATGACGACGAAAATGAGGAATGGCATCCAATGATAAAGGCATTTGGCAATTTATAGTTTTATATTACTGTATCTATTAGATGCAGAGTAATGCTTACCCTGTATAAATATTTAATCGACATATTTTAATTTACTATATACTTTCACGATATATATACATTATACATATTACACGTAGAATATATAGTTAATGATATAAAATTATTTATCTTAATTTTCACAATTAATTAACAAATTAATTATATTATTATACTATATTTTATTTGATTAGTCTTGTTATAATTTTTTTGAACATTATTTAAAATTCATATATAATTACATACCTACCCAAAAACATGACATTTATTTTGTATATTTTTAAAATGAAGATATTCAAAATGAAAATTTATGTACCAGGTAGGTACTGTAGGTATTCTGATATTTTATTATACCTAAAATATGTATTATTATTTATAAATATATACAATATGATTTTATAAGTAGTTATAACTAATATATAACTATAACTATAACTAAGGCATAACTGTAATAAATAGGGATAGGTGAATAGTGATTACCAAATATGTACTGATTAAATACAGATTTGGATAAATTTAAGTCTCAACATGGAAAAAAATATATAAATATAATACGTATATCAAAATATTTTTAATTATACATAATGGCTTTTATAGTTGATCATGTTCAATTTACCGACTCCTAATTAGGTAACAACAAAAATTCAAGTTTTCTAATTGTACTATAATTTACTAAAATGTACCTAATTATTCAGTGCAAGTTCTTCAAATTTCTATTTGGTTTATTTTGTTGATCAGTATTTCTTATAATTCACATTAGTAAGCAGTTATTTTTATTTTCTAAAATTTAAAGTTACTTGAAATGTTAAGTTATAAAATAAAAAAATAAAACTACTATAATCAATTTCAAGGGTGACGTGGAAATGCCAACCATATTTTAGATTTTGAGTTGTTTTTGAACGATGTTTATTTTTATTTTTCTGTGTACAAATTCTCGATCAGAACATTTATTTCTATTGACACATGCTTCATTAATTTCTGGTGGAAAATTGCAACTAGTTGGAATTATAAAGGGATCAATTTTCAATTGTCCCTTTTATTTTTTAATATGTAAACAATAAATACCAAAATGTGATTAAAAAAAACAGTTTAAATACAGTTTAAGTCTACTCGAGATTTTTAATTTTTTTTTTTTTTTGTAATTATTTTGAAATTAATGATTTATAAATAATATAATGAAATAAAATAATTAATGTAATAAAATCTTGAAATTTACACCGAATATGTAATTTGTATTATATTCACAGGGGTGAAAATGTTTTTACAACTTTGGGCTATTTTTAAACATTTCAGATTTCGAAGTTTTTATAAGGTCTAAAAGAGATAATTTTGGGTTTAGGGTTTTTTAAAATTGTATAGAAGATTAAATAGACGTTTCTTTAATTATTTTCGAAACATTATGGAAGTCTATTATTACGATTTTTTTTACAACCATTAAAAAATTATAGATTTTGAGATATTTAAGTCCAAATGGGTAGTAAAATGAAATTTTAAGATCTAAAAAAATCTACATAACGTCAGTCGTATATTATTTTAACAATATTTAAAAATTGATAGTTAAAAATTATTTTAGATTCTGAGTGAAGTGAGGGAGATAGTGTTTTACAATAACGTTTTTTAAATCCACTGGTTTTTCGTGCATGTTCCGTAGTCATTTTGTAGGGACCTATGAAATTGCTTTTTTTAGAAAAAATAAAGCAGGAGCCAAATATACATAAAGTAGTGCTTACTGAATGTATAATTGATAGTCATTACATTGATTATATATAATCATTACTCAATATAATTTTTATTCCTACTCAGTATAATATATATTCAAATGTTATACATTTATTAAAAATGTATAGTAAATATGTTTTGAAACCCACTAGTTTTTAATGATTAATGAACATATATAATAAGTATATATTGAATAAAACAATACAGTTTATAAACTGAACTCAGTTGAGTACCTATATAAAAGTAATAGCCAGAATAGTTATGAAAGTACCTATAATGCCATTAAGTACCCAAAATATTATTATATTATTATTATATTATTACATTTCGGTCAATTGCTCCCAATCCATCAAATGGCACATACAATACTATTAATAAAAGTCATTTTTGTTATCTGGATTATCATATTCATTCCTCTCGGTTTTCGTAATATTATACAGGAGTATAGATTCTGTTATTCTTATTTAAATATTGTTGTATATAGTAAAGTTATAGTTAGTAGCCTGGATATCCTTGGTGGACCTATGATAAGAATGGCAATTTAGGAGAAGCCAATAGGAAGAAGATCGTTAGGAAGTACTTGTTTAAGACAGGACAATAGTGTGAAAAGGGCTGGAAAGGCGGTATGTAGACCAAATAACTAATTGAAAGAAAGAGAAAAAATTATTTAACGGGATGATTTTAATGGTCTTAAACTAAAAAAAGAAAAGAAAAACAAGTAGGTATTGTAAGTAATAATTAGTATGTAATAATATTAAAATGTCTTGTTGATATTGAAGTTTATTATTTTATTTTATACGTAGTATTTTATGAGTATCATATAGGAAGTGTTTTCAGTGTCTTACGTACAATAAAAAAAAGTTTCAAATTTTAAACCATCCATATCAAATCTATGACCAACACATTGTAAATATATATTGTTAAAATTTTAATTAATAGGTACTGAATACACCTTGTAATATACACTGATATAACGTTTTAGAAAAGTTTTTATTACATTTTTCATATAGACACAAAAGTTAAACTTCAATTAAATATATTAAATTGCCTACCTATATTAAAAAAAACATATATTCATTTATATGAATTATCTAATAATGCAGTCATAAATTTTAAGGTACTTATTGTACGATTTATTATTACATTTTTAATAGTTTTATGTAATTAACTGTATTTTCTGTGATTGTTTAATTATGTTACTATTGTATAGACAATTTTAATATGAAACAATCAATGTGTTGATAAAATATTTTGTTAGTTTTCAATAACCAAAATAAAAACTGAACTTTAAATAAATATTATCTTACAATATAATGTTAAACATCCTAAAAAATATCATTAATATTAATAGTTATGTATAGTATATGGAAGCTCAGCTCAAAATCGTTTTTCAAATGCATTAAATCCACCAAGATACTTCTATCTGATAAGCGAAGTGCATCCACCACTACTAACGACCGACAAGCGATGTGTTTTCATTCAATTTAAGAAAATTGCAGCCCACCGTATTTTTTTTGGAAACCAACGAAGAAAGTGCACATTTTTATTATCATAATTTAATTTTAATTTTTTCAAGTTAAATTAAACATGTATTATATAATTTAAGGACTATCTTAAAAGTTAATGTAATTTTATATATATTTTATTTAGAAGCAATTTCCGTATGCAATGTGATATTTTTCGTTTTATATTAGACATTTCTGCAAATTCTACCTTTATAAACGTGTTTAACCCGTCGTTAGTCACACTCGGAAAATAAATAGATAGCCTCTAATAGCACAAAATATACCCTCTAGGAAAGGTCTTAGGACGGTTTATGGAGTGGTTAGGAATAGCTAGATAAATGATAATACAGGAGTAGGTGGTTCAAACCTCAGAGAGTGACATAAATATTTGTTGCAAAATGTGTAATGTCCACCTCTCATGTCATCCCTTTGACATACCGATCCCAAAGCCGGGCCTTCACCTCCACCTTTCATAACTTTTAATTTATTTTGGTCTCATAATATGATTCCTGGTGGGAAGATCGGTCTATTAATTGCGATAACGGTATTATCCTAAAATGTATTAACTCTTCAATACTGCCAAACAATATGATATAATATGTATCTTTGCATATTTTTATGACCAAAACAGACCTTTTCTAAAAAAAAACAATTATCATATGAGTATAACAATATATTATAAATATAACGATTAGTGAACGTATATTTTAAATTATTTGTTTAAAAAAAAATAATTGAACATAAAGTGGCCATTAAAAAGCGTTTAAAATTCAAATACGTTTCACAATTAAAAATAATGTTCATGGATATTCGGTGGTCATATACGTGTCTCTAGACTACATTATTATAATATTTAAACGCATTAAACATTATAGCTTTTCAAACATAAATTTACATTACTTTTTATTCCTGGGTTGAGGCGTTTGAATGAAATTCATACTCACTATTTTCATTTTTATAATCCAATGATACACAAAGAAATAACACGTATTCCGTGAAATTCTCTGTATATATAAAGGTACCAAGCATTTTGAATAAATAATTTTGCATGATATATACGAATTTGCTTTGATCCTGAAACATTTTATACATTAATATAGGCACATATTGTTACGTAGGGATATACGAAACGAAACGAAACGTAAAATAATTCAAACCACTGTTTTTACTTATTAATAATACATTGCTCCTGTATAGTGATATTTTATAGTAAAACGCTTCAAACTAATAATAATTTCAGCGTTTTTGTAATGCCTTCAATCTGCAATAGTGATACATTATGGATCACAGAATTCTACTGCTTAAATTTGGACGTAGAAAAAATGTTGTTATGAAATTTCGTAGGAATAAAACCACGATAAAACATATTTTCGTCATGTATTTACATGACTATATTTAAACGTAATATGGTAAAAGAAATACATGTGTTCAACTATAATATTATATTGTGTCATAAAAAATCATAAAAGCAGTAAAAACTATAGTTTTACTAAAAAAAACCAGTTGAAATTAGTTTTAACTAGATAACTAATGCTTAACATAATCGCTTTCTTCTTTATTTAATCTACTTTATTACTATCTTTTACATAAATTACCGCAAAATATTATCTAAAACTAGAGGCTTTAATTACGGTATTAAACAATTTGTCCTTGTAACAGAAGAACAATAAGGATAAAAATGTGGTCGGCGACAAGGTAGTAGGATTCTGGGTGGAGCATGTGAGCTGGTAGTTTTACAATAATATTTATTATGTTTTTTTTGTTAACAAATTTTTAGCCAGAGAATTTGATCTATTTAATATATATATATATATATTATCCATTTAAATTATTTAAACACTGATGTCAAAGTAAAGGACTTTATATGGATGTGAGATACCATGGTGCATGCTGTTTGTAGATGATACGATGTTGGTTGGTGAGTCTTCAAAAGGCAAATAGTAGATTGGAAGAGTGGAGAGAAACTTTCAAAAGGAAAGGTTTAAGAATTAGTAGGGTTAAAAAATAATATATGGAGTTTGATTTTGGAAAAACAGAACACAGTGCGAATAGGAATAGGTAAGTTATGAAGTTATATGAGGATATAATGGGTGAGGTTGAGAGCTTCAACAGAAAAATTGTGGTTTTGAGAAAGATATTGAACATAGGATTATGTGTAGGTGGGTGAAATGGAAAGAAGCATATAGTATATTGTGTGACAGAAGAATACCAATTAGTTTAAAAGTTAAATTTTAGAAGACAGTATTGTGAGGTCGGAAATGATGTACGGATCGGAGCGTTGGGTAATTGATAGAAAGATAGATCATAGTATAAATGTGAAAGTGATGAGAAAGTTAAGATGGATAAGCGGAGTGACGGAAGAGAATAAAATAAGATTTGAATATATAAATGATAGTTTAGGAATGGCTCCAATAGTAGAAAAAATGAGGGAGAATAAATTGAGATACCAAGGAAATGTATTAAGAGAACCCTACACATGCGTTATTTTATCGTAAAAAAATGTTTAGCCATAAATAATAAGACTATAATTTTAATTGAAACCAAAATTTGACACAATATTATAGATAACATTATCTGTATTTTACCGACATTTTTTTTCAAAAATTTTAAATAATAAAAAAGTTATTCATCTTTAAAAAACTTTTAATTCTTTTTGGGTTTTTACAGATGGTGTAACATTAGTTATACTTGTGATATTGAAAAAAATACGTCGGTAGAACACAGATAATTTCATTTTTAATTACAACTACAACAGTCAGAGTACAATTTTTTCTCGGAAAATGGTTTTGTTCACAAATATCGTGATTGTACAACAATAAAAATTGGTACTGACACAGATATATTTTTAAATTTCTTTTAAAATGTACTTAAATATTTTAAAATTATAAGATGTTCATTTTTCTTAAAATTTCATAATAATTTCCTATATCTAATCCCTGGAAAATCTAATTTGCGGCATCCTATTAAGAAAGGATGCGATAGTGGCAGTAAGAGTAGTAAAGGAAATATTCGTCGAAGGAAAGAATGAAGTTGAAATACATAAAAAGTGGTTAGGAGTTATAATAGAGAGTGATGTGAGGTAGTTGAGTTTAAGTGAAGGATGCGGGATATCGAATTCTGTGGAAGTTAAAGACTAGATAAATAGTTTTTTGGAAAGAAGGCAAGGTATAAGAAGAAGATATATATATATATATATATCAATTTATTATAACAGTGGCCATTTATATTATGTTAAAATTGTTATATAATAGAATATATATATATATAATATATCTGTCGTTTAATCGCCCTTAATTTAAGTGTCCCAAATCTGTTTGTAATTACAATGAAATATAATACATATTACAAAAGAACACAATGAATGCTGTGAAATTAATAATTGAATACATTAATACATGAAAAGGTGCGCTTTAGTATATTATGCAATATCAATGGAAAATTTCCATTACAATCTGTTTAATTTATATTGTTAATAAATAGAAGTAGGTAACTATAAATTATAACAAATAATTGATAGTTACTGTTTATCAAATAGAATAATTGTAATATAAATTGTATACATTTTTTTTCAATAGGGTAAATGAAAAAAAATATATTTAAATTATCAAACCTTGTTAAAAACGATCTTTTGAACAATTCCAACATGAAACCACATTATGCTAAGCCTGTCCAAAACTAGTGATTACTGAATTTCAGACTTGATTTGTTGCACTTCAAAGTTTGTTTAAAATCAATAAATAGAGAATACACGTACGTTATGGAAATACTTGTAGTATTACACATTATTTTATATTAATAAAATGCGTAGAATATAATTGAATGCATTGTATTTAGACATTTTAGATATTTAGTGAGCCCTCATACTTGCAGGCGAGACTGAGAATTTTTCAGATAATTTGCTTTCTGAAATCTAGAGTTATTGAATCAGTTACAGCTGTTGTTAAATATTTTTATTATACAATAAATTATTTTTAGAATACTCAGCTACATATGATTTTTACATTTTACACACAAACTAAATAAATTAAAATAATATAATCTCACAGTGCGTTTTAAAAATAATAATATTTTAAAAATATTTGTTGAAAAATCCCTGTGTGCAAATAATATTAATCTAAGAGATATTATATAGTTGTTATATTGAGACATATATGAAGTTTTAATTTAGTGTCTTTGTACATCTTTAAGATATACAAGCCCTGTAAACTTACTATACGTGATATCACAAAACAATGTTTTGATTCAATTTTGGGTCATAGAGATCGCATAGAGTGCACAAACTTAATGATTAAAAGATGAAAATTTTGGAGGCGACCATCGTCTATTATCGAACCCGCAGAAGTGGGATATCACATAAATTGTTCGCAGTTTTTTTCCGTATTGAACTACCTACCTACCTACTTATAAATATAATTTGAACAATCGACGCGTTACCAACTAGAATACCTAATCAGATTGAAAAATATCAAAAATATAGAGTATTTAAATGTCTTTGTAAGTAATATTCAAGTTGTGAAATTATCATTTTCCATTAGGTCAAGCGTAATACTTTTTGTTAATGTATAAATTTATAAATTTGTGTTATAGTAAGTATAAAACAGTAATATTTTATTATTTTGCAGTTAATTTTGTACTATATTATAGGTATACCTATTTTATGTATATTTTCTCTACCTACTCTACATAAATATAATTTAGAATTTTTAATAGAAGAATATTTTTTTTATTTATGATTATAGATATTTTAGTAATGCAATAATTGAATATCATATCCGAATATGCAAACGTTCACACATATATATATAAAATAATATTATATATATATATATATATTAGGTAGGTTACGCCTTTGTCAGACATTTGATTTAAAAAGTCTTGTTTTTTTATGATTGATGATCGTTATACTTACTTTTGCGGGATATAATACGGTGAAACTTCCAAATAATAAAGTTTTCTGTTTTGTGAAATATTTTTAAGAACTATGACTTTTATTGTTGATAATATGTACCTATATTTATCTTCAAATAACGATTCTGATATTTTTATATAACGAATAAGTTATTCCATAACAAACCGAATTTTGTAAAAATAGTAAGCAAACGAAATTTTCCGATTATTTCTTTTGAATTAAGATAAAAAAAATTAATTTAATTAAGTTTAAAATAAGGTTAAAAATATTTACCTATACCTAATATGTATATGCTGTTGAATGTTTTTTTAATACAATGTAGAAGTACATATGTATATGCAATTAATAAAATAAAAAAAATAAAATAAAAAAATATGTAATTCTATTTAACGAATTCCTTTTATTACGATTTTTTTTTTTTTGTTACCCATTAGACTTTGTTTTATGGAATTTTCACTTTATTTTTAATTTATTATTTTACTTAAAGATATAATTAGATTTAGATAAGTTATATTCACTCAATAAGTGGCAGACTGCAGTCGACAGATGGCATATAATATACATATCTAAAGTAATCGCATATGCTTTGCATTAAACAATTTATTATAATGTCAAATATGTATTGCTATTAATCATATCATCGATATGACTTTGCATAGCACGACTATGTACGTTATATCACATAAAATTCGCGTGGAAATCTATTTGCGACATTATAAGAATAATGTATTTGCTATCTAACAATAATTATTTCTTTATAATATCTATGGAGTATTACATAGAAATAATTATGGTAATTAACATTTAATATTTTAAAAACCGTCTATATATCACCTTCTTTACTGAAGTATATACCTCCCCCCAATTAATACGTAAATGAAAAATGGTAATAATAATGTTGTTAAATTTTTATAGTATTCTTTCTATATTATTTATATATATTTATTCCTTTAATATTTATAGTTTGTTTTTTTTCTATTGTTAATATAGTTTGTTTTTTACTATTTGTATATATCTTTTTATCTACTTTTTTATTTTTATTGTAATTGGACTACCTATATAGTTTTGATATTTATTAAACTAAATAAATAATATATTATGACGTTATATTATGTAAGAAGTAAGATATATTACTATATA
Source organism: Pemphigus obesinymphae (assembly GCA_025469235.1). NCBI lineage: Eukaryota > Metazoa > Arthropoda > Insecta > Hemiptera > Aphididae > Pemphigus > Pemphigus obesinymphae. Next base: position 75,839 of record JAIPRL010000820.1, on the reverse strand, counting down.
TATATATATAAATATAATTGTTTAATAAAAAGGAAAAAAAAAATTATAAAGAAAATAGCTGTGGTGCAGACATTTACCATGTGTGAGTATAAATAAAATAATTGTACATTTTAAACTTAATGATATAATATATATATATATATACATATTAAATAAAAATTATATAGTTTTGAGGATGAGTTATATGGAAAAAATACTTTTCCAGCCACAAAGTCAATACCTAGTTCAATTCCTGGTTCAAAGTATAAATTTGTTGTAAATCTTCATTCATATCCTGCTTTTGTGGGTCAAACAAACGTCATGCACACTACCCCCCCCCCCTGATAGTGGAAGTAATTATTATCATAGATTTCATGAAATAATTAAAAATTGATATTTTCTGCCATGATATCCCTATTTTTTTTTATCAGATATATGTGAGGTTTTGAATTAAAATGAAGTGCATTTAAATAATAAGTGTTAGATATAATATATTTTGTAGTTTATATTTAATACTATAAGTATTGCTAAATATTATTTTATATATTATAATAAAAAATGTAATTTAGGTAAAAATTCATTGTCGTTATATAAAAATGATGTATTTTTCGAATACCTAGTTATAATTACAAATAATAAGGCAAAATAAACTTAATTGTTGTTTTATTTTTAAATCCAAATATAATTTAAAACAAATAAATAAATAAAGAATAATGATAAATAAGATAATAATAAAGACTCTTCTAATATTTAGGAATAATTATTATAATCCAAATACTGTTTATGTAATATAAATGCATTTTGAGTATACCGTGTACTTATATTTTTCTGTGGTATGATAAGATATTTCATTTATACTTGGTAATCATTATGCACCTAAGGAAAATTTTTTTAGAAATTGAAATATAACTTTTGTGTTTATTTTATTCTTACAAAAAGATCATCAGTGAAATATTAATATTTTTACAAGTATATATGTTGGAACTTGGAGTTTATTCTTAAGGCTCTTGCGGTAATGATTAAAAAATAATATTATTTTTAATTATTATTATGAAATAATAATTTGGCCGTATTCGTAGTGTTGATTTTTATTGTTGTTTTATAAACTCAAATTTTTTGTTAAAATAATAACAGACAATAATGCAAGATCCGGTATAAAAAATATGCTCGTAGTATTATATACACATAGACGTTCGTTGTTTGAAGTTTATTCAAATAGTTTTAATACTCACAAAAATTACATTAATAAGTAAATTTAATAAATTATTAAAGTGAAGAAATAATTATAACATTTCGTTTATATTGCAATATGCGATGTTATATTGTATTATAGACGAAAGTCCGACGATTCGATATACTTTTAGGTAGTATGTACTAAAAAATATAAAAAAATATAGTAAGTATGTACCTAATATGGTATATTCATGTGTTACTATGATTTTCACGTATTGGTGTAAATGTATGATGTCGTAAAATTTCGTAATTATTACATTAAGTATATAATTATATACTATTCCGACTTATTATTACAATGGCACATCTGTGTTATTTGTAAAATTGTTCATTGATTTTTAGTATAACAAAAACATTTTCTACGTGTATAGTATGTACCTCGGAATATATTCAGGTTGACGAAGTTCATACAGGGATAAAACCATAGATAATAAAGGAATGAATGGGCCACCGTATTGTTCAATTCTGTGATCGAAGAGCCTATTCGTTACCACATTGGTTGTATGTGGTTGTGGTCACGGTTACAAAAATGCATTATTGATAAATGATAATACATGTATAACATATTGATAAAATAAATTAAAATCATGAATAACAAATATAATTAAATTATAAATTACATAATAAAATATAAATAATATCACTTGTCAAATAGTAAGTATTTTTATCTAACATAATGGTCAAACATATTTTTAAATTTGAGGGGTTTAATGGGTTTTCACTTATCATTCAAGTATCAATACTACCTACCATAATCACTAAACCACAGTTACCATTGTGGTAACGTATATGCTCTTCGTACACACAACGCTCCGTGTATTAGGTACAGGGATGGCCCATCCATTCCTTTATTATCTATGGATAAAACGGAAAATTAATAATGATAAAAATTATTATCATAATTTCGCGCACGTATTAATTATCGCGTATCGTTAAACACTCGTTCTATTTACAAACGCCAAAAAAAAAAAAAAAGATAGCAAAATATCAGATTTTTGCATCTGGACCCTATACTTAAAATTCGTTTAATCTAACTAATGATACGCATGCACTAATAACGGATCCCAACGATCATTTAGTCGGAAAATGCCAATGAGGCCCTTAGCTCATTTTCGTTCTTAGGCCCTCTAAACCAGTACCTATATATTAATTTAATTTAATATTTTCCTCAAAAAAATATCAAACAATTATAAATATTATATATGTACAATATATTAAATTACCTATATAATACCTATAATATAATATTTTATATTACTGTGATTTGCAGTGCAGTGGCGAGAAAAAATTTTAATACCATTTATTTGCTTCTTCTTTTTAACCTGCGGCCATTACCGTTTTAAGACTTTTTTTGTTTATTTTCTTGTTTTTGAAACAATTTTTATATTTTTCGGGGGTCGGTACCCACGGCGCACAAACTATAGATCCAACACGGGTTTGTAGTACGCAGAATCAAATGAAACCTATAGATTCGCTATTGGCATGCACTATTATATTACTGTGCCACCTACTAAAAGATATTCAGTATTTTCTTTATTAAAATAGTTCAGATAACGTCAGCCACACGTATATGCACGTCAACGATTTTCCCATCTGTACGGGAAAATTACAATAAAGAATCAGAGACGAATAAAGTAACGTATGTGAAAACGGTAGAGGAACACGATTTCGGCAGGACTTAAAGTGGAAAAAAATTCCAGAGGAGACTAAAATCAGAAAAAATTAATAGTAGAATGGTTATAGTTTAGTTAAACATTAGAGTCAAGGCTTCATAGTGGAGGACGTGTCATTATTAGGTACTCGCATAAAATAGATAATATGTAAGGAATCAAGAAAGAGAAAAGAGGAAAATGGAATAAGAAAGATTTAAGGGAGTTCGTGGGACTCAATTTTATTATAAAGAGAAGGTTTAAAATAAAAATTATATATCTATATGTTTGTTTATCATATACGAAGCTTGTCTCAAGAGTAGGGTCTCCAATTTTCTAGCGGTCAAGAAAAATTGTATTTTTATAAGTTGTTACCACTGATATGACTGTTCATTTCTTCTCTTCCTAAGAAAATTTGAAATAGACGGATCGGACGTTTAGTACCTTCGTGACACGTGAACGAGATGAGCGCGTCAACCTCGTCAGCGTCCGCCTCCTTTATCTGTTCATGCTCAGTGCGAGCTTCGCGATTTTACATATTTGGGTTTTTAAATCTATACACATAAGGTACAATGAAGCAATAATATTGTGTATCTATATTATATGCAGGGCACTTTAAGTGATAAAACGATTTTATTAACTATCCTACTTTCCTATATAGTTTATATCCATTTAATGTTTATCTCTTATATGTATACTATATACTCGATAACATTTTTTATGTTCCGTACACGAAAATCATAAATAATTCATCTATATATCAATCTTCATTTAAAAGTTAAAACTCTAAGTAATAGGATGAATAGCTATGTAAAACTACACCCAGTTTTGCAATACATAATGTATTTCATACGATTTTTTTGACGTTTTTTCTTTAGCTCCAAAAAATCGTTCTGCTTACACTTCTTTAAATGTGATTTGATGTATTTATTATCATTTGTTACATTAACATAGCAATATATTATTGCATAAAATACGCAGTTTAGTAAAATAAATGTACCGTATTATTGTATATTTCTAATGTCGATATAGCAGTATTATAATTATGTTTTAAACAACTTTGTGAGTTTACATTTATTATACTTTTTCTTAAGCTATGTTAATTAAGAAATGCTAAATCCATATTTTATTACATTAAAAGTGAGCTGATACCATATAAAAGTAATTTATAGAACTGCCTCGTTTAAATAACTCGACACTACATTCCAAGAACTTAAATGAGAAAATCAACTTAACAATTTTAGGAATAACTGTTGTAAAGAATATTTAATTCACATTGTTTTAGTTTTTACCCACTGAGAAACGGCAGGTACTTAAAGGAAAACATAAAAGTAAATATTCATGTATAGTGAATCTTTAAATAAGTATTTTAATTTTAATTCAGAAATATTATATTTCTGTTCAATAATAGTATGCATTGTCCTAAGATTTCAGATAAAATACCGTGATATTTTTATACAATACAATACACTAAGAACAATATTTGTTGTTGTTATTTTTGGGGCTTTACATCATTTTTTTAAATTTATTTTTAGCATATTTTTATAAATAAGAAAAAATATTTGATTTTATAAAAATTTATATATTTGTACTAAAACATCACGTAATGACAGATTTTATTGTTTTAAATACTGTAAAACGCTTATCGTCTAAAGTCTAACCGTCAAATAATACTTTTATTTATTAAGTTCCTAGTTTGCATTTAATTTAATCAATAATAAATTATAACTAATTGTACAAGTATTTTTTTAGATTTTTTTTTAGTTTTGAGATCACCTACACATTTTAAATTTACCAATAATAAAAAAAAATGGAATCATATAAAGTTTATTTTTTTTTTAAATATTATAAGGTAATAAATTCTTATTTATATTTATAACTGTAATGTTTTCATATGGATTTAAAGTACGATCCCTTTTTATTATAAATTTTCATTTTAAAATTTATTTAAATTGTTATAAACAGTCACTATATATTTCCTTACGAAGAATATTCAAAATTAAAACTGTAAACTTTGTGTTATCAAACATTTCCAATTAAAAATACTTTTTATACTGTTATAGTTATTAAAGAATATAGTTATACTAAACAATATTTTATATTTCATCATTATTAAAACTTATATACAGTTTGACCGTGAACGAGTATATAATAATATAATTTAACAAAGAGAGTAAAAATACAAGCACGTAAGATCAGTTATCTCAATTTGTTGTAGCCAATAGTTAAAGCTTTTGGTCAAGTTAATGTCATATAAATTTGTTACATATAAAAAAAAGATATTTATTTTGTTAATCATTTCACATTTGTGGCTGATCCATAAGCTCGAAATTTATAGCGTTCATAATCCATTATTGTTGTAGTTGTGATTTTACTTGTTAAATCGCTCTCGATGTACTCGTAAAAAATGTTTTTTTTCTGATCAAAATGGAAGTCACATCTGGAACACCTAGGTACCATAAAACCGAAACTTATCTCTGTCACTCGTATTTTATATCGTACTAACAAACTATTGTTTTCAATTGTGTGGTTACATTATTTTCATAAACAATATCTTGGAAATTTAACTAATAAATTATTCTATTCTACTTTAACTAAATTATCATAAACATTGGGACAATATGAATTGATTAAAAATTCGATGGTAGATTTAAATGCTTTGCTATTAAACATTTTCAAAAAAAATCTAATAATATATATCCAATAGTGGCATTAATTATATACTGCAGTGCATAACATGGTTAAATACAAATTTCTAATATTTTTTCTATTCCGACTACAATATATGGTTTTGTTATATACTGACTTTTGAACAATTCGCGCTTAAATATCAGAAATATTTAAAATGTATAAAATAAACGTAGTTCAAAAGTTTTCTAGTTATAATTGCCGAACAAGCCGTACGGAGAGTTAAAATATTTGTAACAATATATACACACAAACATCTTATTGAAACTGGAGTGCGAAATTTATTAGTTTTAAAAGTTCATTGTAAATATGTCATTAGTTATTATTAATTAATAGAATAATATTCTTCCCAATGATTTTATGACAATTGTTTTTAAATCTATAGAAAATCATTTATTTCAGTTAAATGATTCTGAATGAACTCATGTGTAACTCATGTATAACTATTACTCTCGATCAGACATTCAATATAATATTTAACAATCCAATATGAGAAAATACTTTGAATATCCTTATAATTGTATTTTATTAATCTTGAGTTAAATTTTCAATTATTATTTTAATTATTATATATAAAACTTAATACCTATAATTACCATATTATAATATATAAATAGTCTTAAACTAGTAAAATAACATATTTTAGTATACCAATAAATACTTAAATACATTACAGTATACATTTCAAGTCTCTGTAGGACCATTATTTATATTATTTTGGAATTATAAATTTAGAAAATAATCGATTTTAGTGAACACGTGTTTTCCTGGTTTTACGTAATTTTAATTGAGTATTTAAAATTTAAAATTTTGATTCAATTTTGATTTAGAAAAGGGAAAATCATGAAATATTTAGTGTACTTCTTATACTTTAAAATTGCAGGGTATTGTCATAAAGAAATTACTTCATTGTAAAACTAATTTAGCTTCGTTTAGAATTTAAATATAATTATTTAAAATAATTCGATCTCCTTATTTCAGAGAAAACCATAGGTTTCCTTTGAAGGGGCAAGAGGAAAATTACTAATCCTAGGGAAATAATTTTTTTTTTAACTACCGAACAACACTTCTACTTTGTTATGAAAACTTATTAAAACATTAATTTATATGAAGTCTTAGTTTAATATGTAATTAATTTACAATATTGATAAATACATTGTAAAATGCGTTTTAAGTTTCTAAACATAAGTTTAGTCACTTTATATTCTCGTTGTATCAATACGTACATACAAAGGGCATATTTGATTTTTTTACTAGAGACATTTGTGGATATTATTTGTTTTGTCTTATAAAATACTAAATATATAGATATATTATTGGTTTTAAAATTTGTGTGGAATTTTAGTTTATTGTTTAAAATACGTTTAAAGCTTTCATAACTTGTTTTATTTTAGATTCTGAGTGTGCCGAGAAATATATTAATTTTACAATGATGTTTAAAAAAAAATTCTGTATGCTTACATTTTTTTTGGTTCGAAGGAGTCAAGTAGGGGTTTTAAGGTACAGATTTTTCAATGGGAAATTCATTCTAGTTGGTATTCTAAAGTGGTATTTTTTAATTTCATAATAGATTTCTAATTCGTAAGGAAAAACCATGTGTATAAATAGTAAATTAAATAAATTAAATTTTCATGGTTACTTATTCTTCTTTATTTTTATCCCGTAATATTATGCATTTTTTTTTGGGTAGAAGGAGGATAGTAAATGTTATATAATATAGAAGTTTTATTTATGTAAAATTGCAATCTAGTTAGTACTTTAGATAGTTACTTAAAACCTATTCTTTGATATTCCTAGTAATTTTCTTAAGGATAATGGAAAATTATTTAGAAAAAGGAAACTTATAATAAATCGAAAAATAATTAAGTCAACAACTTGAAATTTATATAAAATATTTTATATAGCAGGCTATTTATATGTATTTATAATGTATATATATATATATATATATGTGTGTGTTTATGTAATAAAAACATATTATATTTTTTTTAAATAATAAATAAACATTAGATATATAAAATAATAAAATCTACCAAACTTCTGATTATAATCATTTGTTCAACAATAATGATTTAACATTACATTCAAATACAATATATCCACCATCAGCATCTTGACCCACCACAATGTATGAAATGCTTTCCTGGCATTTAAATTTTATGTAATGAACTTATGTTATGTATGTTAATTTAACTAACCTCTAAATGCAATTTTCAAAGGCTTCTAAAAAAACTATTAATATTTTGAAATTTACATTTCCCCCTCACTAAAATTTTACGAGCACCCATATTCAAATTAAACATTAGTTTGGCTCCATCGTAATACCGCAGATCGCAAATTACGTTTACCTACGTTTATTTGTCTAAAGTATTATTTACATACGCAAGTATTATATGTAACATTAAATAGCAACTATTTAATGCAAATTTATAATGTTTTTGAAGTAATTAAATTTCTTCAGTAAGTTAATCTTATTTGTCAATAGTCTACGAATGCTATAGAGAATATTTAAAATATACATCGACGGTAATTTTGCATGAATAAACAAATATACATAAAAACGTTTAGTCGATGTCAAACGAATAAAATAAATGAAATGTTATACATTTATCAAGAGGAGTATCAAATATTTTATTTAAAATCGTATATTTATTATGTTATTGACGATTAAATATATTAGTACTATTACCCATATAATAAATTATTAATTAAAATATACTACGATAAACATAAAGTAAATATTTTCATAATATGTGAAACATTGAAGTAACCATACGTCCCGTTTTTTTGCGGGATTGTCCGGTTTTTGAGCAATGCTTTTTGTCTCGTTTTTACAAGTTAGTCCTGTATTAGTGCCGTTTTTTTGATGTAGTAAAAAAGCAATATGATGGCTAACATTTTTGTGAAAGAATCATTAAAATATTTTTTATTTCGTAAATTTAATCAAAATAATATTCCTATTTTCGTTCATCGTAAGAACATAAAAATAAGGTTTTTTAGAAATTGGACCAATAATATTAAATATTAATTTTATATAATGTATAATAGGTGTGTATATCGGCAATGCAAACGCTTGTTGAGTGTCTGCAATTCGATAATATTTAAATAATTTTTATGAACCCATTCGTAATTCGTGTTCGCCCTCGATCGGACGAAATAGTATCGATTTTCATTAAAGTCGGACAAATAAATAAACAAAAATACAAGCTTTCGGAATTATATAGTCTATAGATAATTATAATATTATATATTATATACCTTTATATATTTCTATAATATGGTTAAGTTTTTTGCAATGTCAAATAAAAGTTGTCTGTGATACTGTGACAAGAATAAAAGGAGTTAAAATATCAGCATATGAAGTGGCAGACGAATTCTGAGGTAAAAGCCGGAAAAATAAAAATAGAAAAAATAAAAATTTTCTTACATCTAAAATTTTTTGGCTTTTAAATGATTTACAAAAAAAAAAATATGTATACTTAATGAAAAGTAATTTAAAGACAAAACTGATCTTTTTTATGATACTTTCTTATCTCACGTGAAAAATTAGAGATACAATTTTGATGAGTTAAAAATATTTCGTTGGGTCCAATTAATAAATTGTCCTACTTGGTATGATATCCATGTGAAGTTTACTAGAAGAAGACGATTTATTTGATGAATTTCATTATATAAAATAGGTAAATCACGAATTAGTGAATGGTAAAAACCGAAACTCAAGTGGAAATATAGTGGTGTAAAGTATTCAAATGTATGAAAAATCAAAATATTGACATAAATAACATATCAGCATTAATTAGATATTCTTTAGTTGTGACTGGTTCAAATACAACTATAGAGATTTATTTTTCTATTATCAATGTGGTTTAGACAGATGAAAAAAATCGTTTTAATGTTGAAACTATCAAAGCAATAAATATGATAAAACAATATTTTAAAAACTATTCTTGTAATGAATTGTATCATATTCTTTTAATAGAATGTAAGTTACTTAATTCAATATGTTCACCCCAAAATTATAAAAAACCGAAAAAATTGATCGAATATCACAATAAAATTAAAAAAAAAAAAAAAATTAAAATTATATTTATATTTTATTTCGTTTGTATTGTAAAAAGTAATTTATTTTATTTTAATAATTAGTTGTTTATTTTAATGAAACATAAAATGTTAAAAAAATTATTTCTTTAATTTAATTTGAGTGACAAAAAAAAAAGGAAGGTAATTAAAAAAAGTGTCCCGCTTTGTTTTATAAATTTGGCCACCCTAGTGCCCTAGTGTACATATTACTATTTGAGATAATGTATTGTTTGAAGTGAACTAAATTATACCTAATATACCTAATAACTCGACAAATATTTTAAATTATTGCGTGCGGAAGATGATAACATAGTTATCGAAATAGAGTAGTATTTACTATTTGCCAAATAAAAGTATATCGTATTTTTGTGAAATTGGATTTTTTTATTTTATTATTAGAAAATCCACAAGTGTTCATAAAGTATATCAAGTACTTATAAACATTTTATATTAATTTTGTTTTTAAATTTCAAGTAAATCGTATTTAACAAACATGACTACAATATATATATATATATATATATATGTGTGTGTGTATTAGAGGGGAGTCGAACTCAAAATTTAGGTATCGAACCGAACTATGAGATTTAAAATGGAACCCGAACCAAAAGTATATGTCGAACCCGAACCGAAGTTTAGTTTAATGTCAAACTTTAACTCGAACCAGAACTTGAACCCAAACCGAATTATTAGTTTAGTGTCGAACTCGAACTATTAAATTTATATCGAATTCGAAATATAAGTAAATCAATAATTAATTGTCTCAAGATGTGCACACATTGTCGCGGTGACGGTGGCGGTAAACTGTAACACACGTCTTTGATACTACGAACGCACATTGTCGCGTTAAAATCTGCGGTGGATCTCGCGGTAAAATAACGCCGTGGCAAATTTCTGCATGACCAAACGGCGATGGCCATACATGATATACGTATATTTACTATAGTTTTTTTTTATAATACGAGTATATAACATAATACCCGCTAGTATACGAATATAAAGTACGCCATAATTAATACATTCTTCCATTTTTAAATATAATTATATACATGTTATTCATTTTTTTTTCCTTTCAAATATTTTTCCAATCACTAGGTGTTTTTCAAAAAAAGCCAATGTTAAAAAATTGCATTGTTGGCTAGAAATCATCCAATATTAAATATTGTATTCGTTACCGGCACCGCAACCGACACCGCCACCGCGGCAGACTAGGATGACAGGATGACTACTGCTTTTGTTTAGTTCCTTTTTATTATTATTATTATTATTGTTATTAAATAAAATATGGAAAAACGTTGGATGATGTTCAAGCTACATGCGTAATTTACGCATTATACGAAGAGAACGAACTTGATAAGAAGAATAACTGAGCTGCTTTAGTGCAAAAATATATCTATATTAAATTAATAACCAAGAATTTGTTTAAATTTCGTCAAGGGTAACTTTTAATGTTATTAAAACAGAGTTATATGACATTTGATTTTACAATTTAGCAATGATTTTACTTTTTAGCTGAAAATATTTCATCAAAAGTCACTCATCTGAAAATTTAGGTAAAGTCTTGATCTTTAATTTGGTAATGATTTACTTTTACGCTAAAACTGCTCAATATGTAAGAAAAAATATAACTATTAAACAATTTAATAAAAATTGACCATGATTAATACATTGTTAATATATAAATATCTTGGATGGACTCTTAGATAAGAGAAAAATATTTTTTTTGTCTTGCAAATAAAATCCCCCCCCCTTGAAATTTTATCAAAACAATTACTATTACAGCACAGACCGTCCCGGGCGCCACCCATTAAGTGTGTATTTCGGTCTTGGCTGGCGGTTCCTGTAATTTTTAATTTACTCTAATATTCATTTACTATTTATTTTATTCACATGAAATTTGTATTTTTGTTAAATTGTTTTTATATAGTTCTATTTGATAAAATAATATTGAGATATGGTACTATAATTCTTGGAAATGCAAATATTAAAATCATATAGTAAATACTATATAACTACTTATAAATTTAAGAACACTAAACACGGTATACACGATTGACAATATAATATAAAATATCATGTGATCTGTAGTGTTTCTACAATAATACTATACTGAAAACTTCAGGCGCATTTTCCACAGTAATAAATTAGTATTTATATGGGTTTCAAGTTGTCTATTTTCGAGATGACCTATAGGCTATAATACAATGAACATTTTGAATGAACAATAATATTTTTATTATGCATATTGTTTTCGAAATACGTATTTATTAAACAAAAACAAATATTATTTTGTAGAAATTGTGTTTTTGTTTATATCTATAATGATATTGTTATTGTTATATTACAAGGGACGTGTACAATTACAAAAACACAATAATATATTGTAATTATATATATATATATATATATATGTGTGTGTGTGTGTGTTCTTAATCTATGTTGTAATCGTTAAAACCCCTATATGGGTATTATATCTTTACAACTGTCAATTGCCACTATAAATCCGGTATGTATATAAATTTAAAATATTTTATTATATTATTTATAGGTACTTTATAGCGAATACTGGAAAATAAAACGATAAACTAATATGGTTTAATTTTAATTTTGTCATAGTTGAAGTTCGAAAATAGTTCGAGTTTGCAAAAAAGTTCGAGTTCGAATAGTTCGAAAAAAGTTCCAATTCGGTTTGGTTCGACTTTTTACTACTTGAGTTCGACTTTCAAACCCGAACAGAACTCTTGAAGTTCGGTTCGATTTTTCGAACTTCAAACTGTTCGACCCATCTCTAATATATATTCATCTTTTTTTAAATATTTTTTATAGCAGTTTAAATAAAATTAATTTTCAAAATAAGACTACCCATAATAATTTTAGTTTTAAAAATTTGATTTAGTTTATTTTTAAAATATGTAGATTTAAGGTAAATACTCATATTATTATGAATTGTAATATAGAATTATGATTTATTAAAAAAATATTGAGAGTTTAGTTTAAAAAATAATGGGTATTTGATTATTATAGTTATATGAAAATATTTTCCATTTATATGTAATCTATACATTCATCCCTTTAAAAAGATGAATATATATAGTTTGTTTATACATTTTTTACTGATATTATTGTCTAATTATAATTGGATAAATATATTTTACTTTCAGAAAAAGTTTTTTTGAAAGTATAATTGTTATTGAAATTAATTGAAAAATTAAACAGAAAATTAATACTTTTTTAGTACATTAGATACCTCTTATATTTTTAATTCATTTTAGAATTTAAACCACTTAAATATACAAACTTATTGGTTATTCAATAGTTTTGATTGCAATTATTTAAAAGCATTTAAATTCATTGTTCACTTTTACTTTTTATAAGAAATCAAATGTTTATAATTTGACTAAATATGTTTAAATAATTAAATAATTTGAGAATTATTGAGTTTCAAAGCAATAAATATATAAAATCAGATATCTACTCCCTAAGTGATATTGTAAAGACATCATTAATTTAACAATTATTTTCAAAATCGAAATGAAAATATCCATTTTATTATCTAGAATTAAATTATATTTTCAACAAAAAAAAAAGGTGATTTAACTTAAAAGTTTATAATTGAATTTAAAAATTTACCAAAACATTATTAAATAGTTAGATTTTCATTTTTTATTAAATTTCCTTAAAATTATCTACATTTTACTTCTTATAAATTGTCCGTCATAAAAAGAATATTGATTAATTTGTATTAATCATTATATATTGTTTATAAAATTTGAAAAGTAAAAATATAAATAATTTCAAAACATTTCCGAATAATTAATATAATAGGTATATTTTAAATAGAATTTGTTCATTGATTCACGTAATAATAATTTTGATACATAATAAGTAAATATTACTGAATTACAACCATACATTATGGCATAATTAGTTTAAATTACAATTTTTATTTAAATATATTTAAATTTAAAGCCCTATTATATTATTAAAGTGTAACCAATTATGTTAATAATAATATATTTTCTTGATAATAAAATTATAAAATTTTTGTTGAGTAGGAACCCCACACACGAGTGCACTCAGTTTGCATATACGACGCGCCGCGTGAAAAGTTATCAAAATTATTTTACCTTGCAGTAATTATTACTTTACTAATTATATTTGTTTATTAAATTTGAACAATTATATAGGCAGGTAGCCCATAAATTTGGTTAATATATAAACATATGACATAAATAGATAGAAAATATATATAAAAATAAAAATATAAAACACAATGAAAACTTGAAATAATAAAAACAAAAATTTAAATAAATTTATTATTATCAATTACAATCAAATTTTAGCATAAATGTAAGTAAAACACTATGGAAGAATAATATTTGAACAACATAAAGACGATAGTTTGGAGTTACATATACATTTCTCTTAACGAGTAGATAAAAGAGCATTAGTTGGAATTTGACGGATAGAAATTTTAAAACTTATTTGGGAATGCAGTGATAAACATTTGTGTTTACCAAGTTTATATAGAAAATAAAGATAAGCGTTATACCTACGAACAAGGCTCTCAAGATATAAAGATTTTATGAAGTATAAGAAAAAACAGCAAAACGATAGAATTTACAGACGTAGAGGAATTTCATAGCACCATACCACATTCTAATATAGGACAAATTAGGGAACCATTTATGTTTTTAATAGATTAAATTTGATTAAATTATCGACAAATTCTATGTATGAAACCCAATGTTTTGAAAGCCTCATAACAAATAGATTCATGGCAAATCTAGGGCATATACATTTTGTGTACAAATGAATCTATGATCTTAAAACAAATTATGATTAGTATACCACATATACTGGAGATGGTACGTATTATGGAAAATACTGGAAGAGAGAAAGTGTAGATCAAAATGATAATTAAGTTGAATTGAAAATCAAGGGTACTAATCCAACGAATAAGATAATCAAGACTAGCCTGCAACAAAATCTTTAAAATTATCAAGTTCCTTTATTCAAAAAACGTTTACACGACTAATATATGTATATATCAACTCATATTTAATAATTTATAAAAGATAAGTAATTTAAGCTTCTAAGTTAGTTAAAAACTCCAAACCATGGAGTAGCATATGTATAAAATTGTATACATATTCTGTTATTTCAGCCAGACAAAATTCACAGTATAATACTTTTAGGTTTCTAAACACTATACACATTATATTACCATTGTGTCCATATGTTCATCTACCCATAGTTACTAGTACATAGTTAACGGTTGTTGATTTGGTTATTAAGGAAATAAATATTATTCCTGATAGTCAGAGTATGGTAAAAATTGTATAAAAAGTTAAAATGTTCTACTATATTTTATCCTTTTCTTTAGAATTATTTGTTATTGAAAGGTTAGAAAAACTATTATAACCTCGTCCGGTAGTTTCCATTGCTCAAAGTAAATTAAAACTAAAACTAAATAATGTAATATTAATATAAATATAGTTAGAAATAAATATAAAAGTAAATAATTTAGGATCCGTAACAGTCTGTGACCAAAGTATTTTTTTAGGGGATAATATTGTTAATTAATTAATTTAAAAATATTTCTAGTGTGGCGGAAAATTGTCTTCGCTTTCTAGAAGAAAGTTCATTATTAAACATTCAATAAAGTATTTTCGACGATTAGAAGGATAAAGTATGTTATCTGACAGTTGTTTGAACATACTATTCTCATATTTCACGTCACAACTACACATCAATATTAATTATTATTAACATAATTCAATTTGTGAATAATACTGTGGAAGTCTGATGATTTTAAATATATTTAGGTACGATATGAAATATAATGGGTATAATAAAATATAATATCTAGAAATATAGAAATCTACTCTGCACATGTATGTATATGTAGTCGGGTTTTTATATTACCATTGTATCCGGATGGAAATCATCAAAGGTCCGATTAAATATCGTTATACTAAAGATAAAAGTTTACTTGAATTTATCGGTTTTTATATAGCGTGACGCATAAATATCAATAGCTTAACTGAAGTTGTGAAAAATACTAGGAAAGTACGCTGATTTAAAAAAAATTAATTAGAAAAATACCAAACTATTTCGTTGTCTATGTTATTATAATAAAACCTACTTTGTTTGTTTTTTTTTTCACTCAACCAAAGACCTACCTGTATCCACATTTCTTCTATTTAAAATTGTCCATCTTTCTTTATTCTCTTTCTCTTTTTGCACAGTGCCCGACCGTTATAATTCAAAATTGAGACGCTCTTGCATCTGGCCGCACTCGATTATCTGTCTTGATATACAAGTGGTTGGACAAAACAATATCGTTCTTAAAATATATTTATTCTATACCTATCCCTTCTTTAAAATAAAATTAATAAGACAATAATTATGAATTAACGTAGATAATAATAAACAATGATTTGTAGACATACAATTATTATATAATTATTTGTGCATACTAACTTGTGAATAGTGACAAAAAAAGGTGGTTTTTGACATAAATATCCATTTAAATTTTAAATTTTGATCATAATTAGTGTGAATATAAGGTATGAAATTATGTAATTCCTAACTCCCTTCCTATTCACTAGCATTTTTAAATTTAAAATGTAAATACATTTTTATGAAATTTCTTAAATAGTTTTAATATACTTTATCAATTCAATATTTCTTATTTAAAATGTTTAGAATAAAAATATGAAATAAGGGTCGTATTTTTTTTTTTTTTTTTTTTATCAGAGGTAGAGTTATGTATTACATGTAAATAACAATTTATAAAACTATTAAAACTTTGTAAAATATTATCATATTAAAAATTAACTAATGAATTATAAGATACAATAACATTTATAACCAACACTTTTTAATCTGAAATTTCAGTTTATTTAAGTGTATTTTAATTAAATTTGTTACTTAACTATTATACTGTATGTTGCATTTATCTGAAATGAAATAATAAATATTATAACATAATAAATTATTAAAAAAAAAAACCAATCTTATTATGTTCAACGTAATGTTATTTATATTTATATATTATATTTCCAATATAATTCTTGTTTCAATACTAATTATTTACAAAATTGGGATTTATAATAAGTGGGCGGTTTTGTGTGTCAGTGTTACACACTATATATATTATGTATATTGTATATTGTACATATATAATATATATAACTGTAAATAACTTTTATATAAATGAAACTGTTTATTATTTACATACTAAAAATAATAATATTATGTATTATGAAAGGCACGTGGGAAAACGAAAGCGTATTGTACGAAAAAAGCCAAAGAATGTTTCGTATTTATATAGTGTTCATTCATATATTGGACGAAATATCATAATTAATGTTTTCGTTCGTTTTTCCATGTTCCTTTCATGTAACAAATAATTATATAATATAATATAATATAATATATAATAATATAACTAATAATGGTGATTTTCATAAAATAAAAATACATTTATTGGTTTGCACAAAATAATATCATGGTTTAAACGATAGTAAATTGTTACAATAACACGTTGGATAAAAATATATATTTTTATACTACGATAAGAAAGACAACAATATTAATAATAATAATAAAACTAAAATTAAAAACAGAATATATACGCATTATACGATAAAAATAAAAATAAATACACGCGGATTAGGAATTACTATCTTTTTTGGCTTTGTAATGTCAAATTTATAAGATTAAAAATATTTTTTTGAATATTTGTATCAATAATATATAACGATAAACTTTATGTATGTTAATGAAAAATTGGATAAGAAATAATAGGTACTCAGATTATTATTATTTTATTTTTTAGACAAATTATTTATATTTAAGGAATGTTTATTTCGTTCGAAACAATATTTACCCTATTCCTTTGTATTATTGTGTACACTATACATTTCAGTAAAGATTACATTTCGTAAATATTAATCCACCTTCACATAAAAGAAAAAAACACAATGAAAGATTATAACTGGAATTTTTTTAAGTATAGTATGTTAATATTTAATTAACATTTTTTTTTATACATATAATACACATGAAAATCATGAAATTCCAAAAATTGGAATTTAACATGTGATAGCACAATTAAAAGTTATTCATCGCTTAACATTTGAGTGTATGACTGCAAGGTTATTTTATATAAATAACTTTTACCTGAAAAATAAAATATATGCATTAATATAATAAGCGATATTTTAATAAGTATCTAATAATGAAAAATAACATGTTTATTTATGTAATTTTTAGAATAAAAAAATAAATTATTGGATGGCTATCTTACTAGCGTGCTAGGTTTTCTAAAATAGTCTATACTTTATTCCATTTTATCAATATCAATATTGATAATAATGTTATTTGAACTATTATAACAGCTCTTATTCCGTGATAATAGAACCTCATCATGGCTATACGTAGTTTATAACCACATATTATGATTGTGGTTATATTTATTCTGGAACGGTCGTTTCGACTGAAGTTCGGTGGGTACTGGGTGATGGAAATTAGGAATACATATGATATTAATATGTATGAGTATGGCTGATTTGACCTATCTTTTTGCCTATTGAACGTGTATGTACTGGTGAGACTCCGTTGTCAAACCCTACAGACAATGAGGCATTGTAGTCTTATCCTACTCCAGGTGCACTGTCGATTGTTTAGTCGTCTATGTTATTATAAAATATATTTTTTTCATTAAACCTAAATCCTATTTATATCTATATCCACATTTCCTCTATATAAAATTTATCTACATTTTGTCTGCGTCAATTTCACACTGTGATCGTTATAATTCAGGTAAAAAAGGTATCAGATACTCTCACGTATAAGCATCTGACAGACTAGTTTCATCAAGCCTGAGTTAAATCATACAATGCTATGCTCACTTGAAAGAAACAGTTAAGTTTGAAGCTCGAGTCCTTTTATTCACATAAATACGTATTTCCATCAACTCATTTTTTACGTAACACAGGTAATTGGCGTAGAAGCATTCATTGTACTCACGTAATGCCTTTCTACTGATTTCATCATATTCGCGTGTCGGGCAAAGTATAACAATCGTATCCCTATTAAAGTAGACCGACCATAATTTCGATCAAATAAAGAAAAGTGAAATTAATTTTCCTTTTGATTTCTACTATATAAATATAAAGGTGTGATATAATTTTAGGTGGTTATTAGGCGATATATAAAATAATATGCATTACATATTTTTCATTTAACACGTAATTTGATTTTCGGCTTATATGAAAACGTAATAATTGTTCTTTTCTATAACAAAATCATTTGGAATAAATTCTTATACGTAAACATAGGAATTTATTCAAAACATCATAATATTTACTGTACTTTAACCTAAACATACCTATCCGTCTATTGTTCTACGATACACAATATATTATATACCTAATATATACCTACAAGTCTTATAAAGTATTTCAGTAAATTTATATAAATAATTTTATAGTATTTAGAATATTTTTCAAATACATTTTAATCAAAGTAGGTATTTGAAATACTATTCCATGGGTATTTTTACTACAATTACAAATACTTTTATTTAAATACTTCTGAATACAATAATTTCTTACTGTAAGTTTTAATTTTAATACATTTGATTCAATCAAAATAAATTTTTAAATATATTTGTGTAGTGTAATTTTAAATTGACTTTATAATTTAATTCAATATTATTTTATAGTGTGATGAATTGATAGACAGAATTACAGAGATTTATATCTAATATATATTATATATATATAATGGATATAAGAGTAATAAAGTAATAAAGTCGATAAAAATCGCAACCACCGCTCGAGGATGATAATAATCGCCTGTGTAAAATATGTCTTGAAATAATATTTGTAATCTTGTCGGAAATAAATGGAACATTGAGACTCGATTGACACGGGTTTGTTTCGTCTTATAATAATTTTATTATAAGGTATATTATATTATAAAATAATACTTAATAATAAATATAAAAAATTATATTAAATAATACTATGCGTAACACGGTATCGTGAATTATGAAAAATGTTGGTAAAAATAATTATTAATTTTCTAAATATTGTAAAAACTAAAATTAAAATTTTTGTAATAATTTTAATATTTATTATATTATTACGCCAAATAATTGAAAATTTATAGTTGAGTGATAGAGAGATTGTAAGACATATAAAAAAAATATAATTTAAATAATATGACTGTTTTAAAAATAAATTAAGAACCGTACAAATGTACAAAAGTATTTATACATACGACGTATTTGTGTTTGTTCTTCAATATTTTTTTAAAAAAGTATTTGAAGTGCGTCAAATACTTTTTATGTAAATGTATTTGTATCTCTTCTTAAATAGAATTTTAAGAGTATCTTCTACAAGACTGATTATTCCAATGATATACTTATACACTTAGCATCTGTATATTATCGACATATTATTTGATCAAATTACTACAATTTATCAACCTTATATTATTTTATTCCATTCGCTCGTACTCCAACCTCTCAATCGTTTTATGACATAACCTTTTTTTCGATATCATACATTTTTCAAGATT
This sequence comes from Pemphigus obesinymphae, assembly GCA_025469235.1. NCBI lineage: Eukaryota > Metazoa > Arthropoda > Insecta > Hemiptera > Aphididae > Pemphigus > Pemphigus obesinymphae. Next base: position 55,614 of record JAIPRL010000820.1, on the reverse strand, counting down.
TATAGTTATTCAAAAAAATAAAAATAAATAGATAACAAAAATTGTATTTATATGTATATATATTTTTCTAAAAATTCTTTAAAATTCTCCTATTAGAACCCTTTATGAGGGGTTCTAATATCATATGCCATACATGTGATTTTTAAGAGGTTCTATAAATGCAAATTTTATTGAATTTTAAATAAAATAAAAATCATATAATTTAAAAATATTTACCTGTAAGTACATTTTAAAAGTAATTATGAATAGATAATGGACAGTACCACTTTTTATTGATGTGTAAATACGATATTTATTATCAAAATTGTTTTGCGAGAAAAAATTGTTTTCGGGCTCTATAGTTGTAGTTAAAAAACCAAATTTTAATACAGTATTATAAACAAAATTATCTGTATTCTATCGTCATTTTTTTTTCGATATCACAAGTATAACTGATGTTATACTTGTATATTGAAGTAGATCGGTCGGTCTATTTGCCTCAAACGGTCTTATAGTCCCTTTGGTAGGGACAACAAGATCTATTTTGGGATAATTAGACTAAACGGAAAAAAATAGGTCACATATAGGCCATATGTCACCCCAATCTTATTGTCCATTTCTCATAAAACGTGTATACGACATTGAATATAGTCGAATAAACATTAATTTTGGTTTACTGTTCACAAATCAATATCCAATTTCTTGTATTAATACGGATGAAACGCAACATAAATAATATGTAATCCCATAGTTTGATAATTTTGAAATATTACAAGTTTTCATGACACAAAACCCCTGTTGATTTATAAAGATTATATTAATCAGACCAAACGATTTTCATGTAACAAGCCTTCTCGTTATATAATCTACAATATATTATGTGACTAATTGGCATATATTGCCGTTATACATTAATACGAATTTGCAACGAACATCATAATACTAAACTAATTACCTAATCGATCCATTGATGATGATAATATACGAATGGATATTTAAACTTTATAATTCAATGCCAGATCGTTAATTAACTGAAAAATAGAAATAAGAAATCAATTAGACCTAAGGTTCCCAAATGTATTTTAAGTTACATTTTTATTTTTGAAAAAATTGACATTTTGTGGTTTCCTCCCATGTTTTAAATCATAAATAGATACATTTTTTTTTTCGTAGAAATAAAGTTATAATATGATTAATACTTTTAATATAAAACAAAATGTAAATAAAATAAAATTTAATAATAACCCTAACCAATTTAAAAAGCTCACTTTTTGGTCGTGGTTTGTGAACCATTGAATAAGAGTATAAGACGACAAACAGTCTGTAATATCAATAAAATTAACGGGAATAATTTTTCAAATAAGCTCTAAATATTATTTGTTCGTTGCCGTATTACGTAAAAATTAGAGAGGTTTTCATCATGAATATAATTTATAAATTACGTATACATATTTGAATAATATAGTAATAAATTTAAGATAAAAAAAAAAGACTCAAATCGATAAATCATCATTATGAAGTTTCGACGAGATAGATGACATTGCATTTACCAGATTACGACGTGATAAACATAAAATAATTTTTACGCATCATTTTTTTTATTCGAAAAAATAAATCCTCAATGTTAAAAAGTTTAAACAACATTCGTTTGAGTTCGAGCATTTTCGTAGTACGTAAAATATACATAGCGATGAGACTTTAAATATAAAAATATTAATTTCAAAATATTCGAATACACATTATTATAGTATTATTATATTGAAAATAAAAAATATTAATATTTAAATTGTGTAAAGTATTTTAAAAGGTAAGTCAATAACTTTTACAACCTGAAGAGAAAGAAATAAGTAATTTAAAATTGGAATTTAAATTAATTAAAAATATGCAATTATGCGTTTCATATATGTACATATATAGATACAACTAAACAATTTATATATTTTAATTATGTAGTGTAAGCTATTTGACATTTATTTTTGCTTTACAAAACATTGTTTCAAAAATTATTCAATTGTTCAATCATAGGATTCATTATGTAACTTACATGCATTTAAATAAGAACGTGACATAATTAAATTAAGCTGAATTGATACGAGTATAAAATTAATTTGGGGCTTATGAATTTTTCCATGGTTGCTTCTAAGCCGATATTTGTTCAGTTACCTATGTTTTGAAATTAAAATAAAAGTAAATAATGAAAGAATATTACCTTAACTTCCGACCCCTGGAGTTCTCTCTTGACTGTTAATTTATAATACCGACCAATTTTTTAAATTAAGCGAATAAAATTGTTGTTCTATCAAAGTTCGCATAAAATAAACTTAACTTAGGTAGAAGATAATTAAAGCAGGTGGTATAATTATTATCTACTTTTTGTGAAAAAGGAGGCCTTGTTAACTGATGTTCTTTAAACATTATTTTTCAAAATATTTGAATAATAGTAAATACAAATAAAGATAGCAATCAGATAATTAATGTTATATTTAAATCAAATAAAAATAAATAGTTTTCGAAAATTTGGTTAATTTTTTGTTAATATTTTAGTTGACCACAGTGATCAGAATATTGATAGGACGATTAGTTGTCACAATAAAAATTGTATTAGAGGTTTAAATTTTTATATACTATATAATATATCAGACCTCCATAATAGTATTAGTATATGCAGTAATGGTTAAATGTGTCTCCCAATTAAAATATATTTAAGAGATATTCCAAAAAGAACATGGCCAATTTTTGAATAGATAAATCAAAAAAAAATTGTTACAATTTATTAGACAACGTGAAATAGGTCAACTTGTCATCATAAAAATGTTAAAGATGTCTTTATGTTACTTATTTTTTATGCGTGGTATAATTGCCTAAAATTTGACATGAACTATCACATAAATGGTCTAACTGTTACCTTAATGTATAAACCTATAATATATAGATGTAAAATTAACATTGATTTCATCTTTATACGCCTTATAAAAAATAATAACAGAATACTTACGAACACTTAATTTTACGAAAAATACGATTATGCGTTGTGTGTACCTACTGAAATTATATTATATATTTTTTAGCATAAGTATTAAGGTTATTATTTATTATTCAATAAATATTATGAGTTTACAAAAAAAAATATTCGCCATCGATATTATTGTGTAAATATATTAATGCTAATAAAAATTAGTGTTTATAATTTATTTTATGTTTTGCATACTGTGTCGTAGTATATGAATAATTTAAAAAAAAATTTTCTTTTTCAATATTATATACTTACTAATTTTAGTAGATATTATGACAAAAAATACTAAAATGTTTAATCAATAATTTAAAATTTCTATTTCCAAAACTAATAATTATGAAGTAACTTACTAAAGAAACATGAATAAAATCTAATTTATAATATTTTAAAAGAATAGACCTCCTAAAATGCTGTTTCTGGAAATAAAACGATTTGAAATATTGTCCTTCAAATATTAGGATCAGTATTCAGAAAATTAATTCTTGGATTCTGTACCTCATGAAACGTTAACATTTTCAATTAGCATTATTTTAAGTCAGGTATACAAAAATATCCATTTGCAAAACTGGGCTCTAGTTATGATAAAATACAGAAATTTTCGAGTACGTTTCTTTCTCTCAGAAAAATCATTTTCTTCAAACTCTCATATCTATTATATCTCATATCTCTCTAATCTCAGTTATTCCAGTAATGTAAATTCTATAAATTTAATTCATAAAATTTAATTTGTAAACCCATTACATGCTTACGTCACGACTAGTGCTTATAATCACCTTCAAATTGTGAATTTTACTGTATATAAACACACACACATTTGTGTTTATATATTTTATTAACGGAAAATAGTAATTACAAAGATTATTAATTATATATACAAGAATTATTAAATATTAGGTATATCGAACAAAGAATATATACAAAATTTAAACCCATTTATTTCTCACCTATATTAATTTTTGAACGGAATCAGCAATCTTACTGGTCTATAGATTATAATTATTATTCATTAGAATATTCTTCTTTGAATTTCGAGACTATTATACAATATTTTGTTTCAGTTATATCCCTTTATCTATGACTAATACCTTTATATTGTATGTATTATAATTAGGTATGCAATATTTCAGCTAGATTTTTTCAAATACTTAATGTTATATTATACCTAATTTTATACAGAATAAAAATTCAATTTTAATTTAGTTTAAATAATTTTTAAATTTAGGTTGTATCAGAATTGTGAAACGTTTTAATAAAACATACCTTCCATATTTATTTAAAACTTTAATCAAGTATAATGTTATACGTTAGTAACATTTTGAACAGCGTTTAAAAACAATTGCAATTAATTATAAGCTTAATTAGATTAAATTTTGCATTTTCATCAAATATTAAATAACATTAGTTTTATATTGCTGTATTAAATTATTTAAATTTAATTCAATAATATTTTGTTTAAATATATTTATTACATAGAATACATATATACGTAGAAAAGTTTCTTAAAATAGACTTTTTCTGTAATTAATATTTATGTTTAGTATACAATTATATCTGATAATATATTATATTTTCTGATTAATATTTATTATCTACTACCAGTTACAATCTTCACAGTTATATTTATTTAATATATTCCAAATATTTACATTAATCACTAAAATAGGAAATAAAATAAAATATATTATTAAACTAAAATATGTTTATATTACACTAACGATATCCGATATAGTAGGTATATAAATAAAAATAATTCAATGGTAATTTTTTTACTAAATCAATAAGTTTTGTAGAATACAAAATGTAGATATAAGGAAAGGATATAAAAATTGGGCTTGTGTTCTGATCGATGAACTCTGATCGATCTTGTGTAGCAGAAACCTGCAGTACCTACTATTATTATTTTAAATAAATAAAATATCGTTATTTTTTTTATAAATATTAATAAATCATATTAAATTTTAATTAATAGATTTTATTAAAATGTAAAAAAAAAGAACAACGCCGAGATTTGTATTGTAATAAAATTTTTGTGAATAATATTTTAATACTAAAACATACACTAATTATACTATAAAATCCACAACGATATCGAAAAATTATCTATTACAATAAATTTCAATTATAGGTATTTTAAATCTAAATAACTATTAATTTTCCGAATTTTGGTTAATAATATAAATTGCATTTTTATAAATATCGTTTATTATTTACATAATTACTATTTAAATAAATAATTACAATTTTCTTAAAATATATAACTTAAGACGTACATTTCCCCAGCCCCCCTTCAATTGGATTTTGGAAATTATTTTTCCTCAATATTTAGTACGTAATTTGTATGAATTTGTATGCCCAATCTCGGAATTTTTATGGCACCAGAACCATGAGAGAAGTGAATTTTAGTGTAGGGGAGCGGTAGAAACGTTTCTCCAGCCCACTTCTAAAAAACCACAAATTTTGAATTTTTTTTGCACGAATATTTTTTGAGTAATTTGTATGAATTTGTATGCCCAATCCCGGAATTTATACGGTACTGAACCATAAGAAAAGTTGATTTTAGTGTGGGGGGACTGTAGAATCATATCCTCCCCACCATCGTAAAAAATCACAATCCTCGAATTTATATATATCATATTACCAAATCATTATGAATCTTATTACTAAATATAACTATTCGACATCATATTCTTATATTACGAATAATAATTAGGTATATGGTTTTTAAAAAACTTGTTTTGGATCTGTAAATCACAAAAAAAGTAGCAAAAAAAAATTCAAGGATAGAGATTTTTTACGATGGTGGGGAGGAAATGATTCTACAGTCCCCCCACACTAAAATCAACTTTTCTCATGTTTTGGATGTCGTACAAATTTCGAGATTGGGCATACAAATTCATACAAATTACATACTAAATATTCGCGTAAAAAAAAAATTCGAGGATTGTGATTTTTTAAGACGGGGGGGGGGGGCTTGAGAAACGTTTCTACAGCCCCCTACTAAAATCAACTTTTCTCATGGTTCCGGTGCCCTACGAATTCCGGGACTGGGCACACAAATTTATACAAATTATGTACAAAATATTCACGCAAAAAAAAAATTCAAGAAATATGATTTTTTAAGATGGAGGGGCTGGAGAAACGTTTGTACAGCTCCCCCACACTAAAATCCACTATTGTCATGGTTCTGGTGCCGTACAAATTCCGGGATTGGCCATACAAAATCATATAAATTACGTACTAAATATTAGGGGAAAAGATTTTTCTAAAATCCAATTTGGGGGGAGGCTGGGGAAATGTACGTTAACTTAAGACTTTTTTTTTAATAGGTGAACCGAATTTCATACTAAATATGTTTCATTCATCGTAAATTCATAAATAACTATACCAGCGTATATATTTTGAAGAAAATATGTAAACATGTATTTCGTATGGATATTTTACGGGGAGTGATAATCAGGTAGAAAACTATCGAAGGTCAAAGATTAAAAAAGGAATAGATTACGACCACCTTCGTACACCTTTGTCGACGGGTAGAACACGGTACCGTATTTTCATTATCCGACAGTACCTACCTTTTTTATGACACGATTCCGTATGGTGTTCTTGTAACGTTGCCACAAAGAAAAGTATAAATGTAGCAATATTTTTTAATTCAGGAAATTACCAAATGTGTCAAGAATAAGGATTTAATGTGCAAAAATACTTCATTCGGTCGCACTTATAAACCGGGCAGAGTCAATCGCCTACTCAGACAGTATTTAATTCGAAAATAACCCCTGATTTACTGGGTGCACGATCAAAATATCCCGCGCTTCAAAATATCCCGCATTCAAAATATCCCATACTCAAAATATCCCCGTTAGAAATATCCCCATTAGAAATATCCCGCGTTCAAAAGTCCAAAATATTTCTTATTCAATTTATCCAAATAAAGTTTTATTCTTTAATTTAAAAATAAAAATGTAGGTATTATATTATAAAATAAGCGTTATTTTAAAATTATTAGATATTAAAAATTATTTTTAAATATTAGGTATATATCATATACGATGACGTTACATACCTATGCATTATTTCATAATATGATACATAGGTACCTACTTTTTATACATTTTTTACTTTTTTTTTTTTATATTTGATGAGTTTTTTTTATGAGATTAACACATTTTAAGACATTATTTTTCATATTTATCTATTCTTAAAATCCGTTGCCATAATTACCAATATTAATATATTTACATTTGTATTCGTTTTGTTGGTTTTAGGTTTCTCATATTTTCTATACGTAAATATGGTAGGTTAAACAAATTGTTTAAAACTGTTTATGAAATTAAAATTTATTGTTAAAAATACGTTTAGAAACATCAGTTCTTGCAGAATATTTGGTCGAAAAATATATGATCAAAAGTGGTTATTTTTTTTTTTTTATATTGATTGTTTTATAGTATTAAAATATACAATAATAATGATTATTTCATTGAAAATATATTAGAATAGCGATTTATTTTAATTTAAAAATTCAATAAATGAAAATTAAAAGTTGTCAAACTTTTGTCAACTACTACAGAACTATTAGAACAATTTTTATTTAATACTTTAGAATTCCATAGACATTATAATATACATATTGCATACAGATGTCAAATTTATACCAAAAGGCCATTCGATTAAATAACCTGCTATCATTATATACGTATACGTACAGCTATACATATATTTCAATAAATTATTAATCATAAACTAAAAATTCATAATAATATAATTCACAATTATAAAATTAATTCACAGTTACATAATTATTACATCATGTCTGATATAATAATATAACGTCATAAATGCACAGTTATATATTATAATTATGGTGACCAGACGTACTTATTTTCGTAGGACAGTACTCCTTTTTATTGCATTGCGTCCTAATGTCCTTAACAATATTGTTAAGTATATGAAATTGTACTCCTTTTTTAAAAATATCACCGGTTAATACATATATTTTATTATTTAGCATGATTTAATTATTTATATTTTATGGATCGACCTAATGCCTATTAGTATAAGATAATATTTTGCTACTTTGGTATGAACTACGATATAATAATATTATAGTACATTATTATTATGTACCTTTTTTTTTTTTTTTTTTTTGGTCTTTAAATCACAGCATTGTAGGGGGGCACTTCACCCTAGAGGGTCATCCTTCTCCCTAATTTATATACATTATTATGTGCCTACAAACTACCTATTGTATTACTGTGTACTATTCGTATATTCCACCTTTAAAAATTACTTAATTTATTTTCAGTGTATTCAATGTTTCAAAATATTTTTATCATAAAGACACCAATAGTGTATTCGACCTGTATCTATAGGAGGAAGGGTGCGAAACACATGTTTTTATATGTACCTATATAATACACATTATATTAGCTTTTTAATGCAGAATCAAAATTTTTTTACATTTAATTGCCTATTTTACGAGTGATGGATGAGGGGGCCCATCTCCAATCGACAACCTTAAATACGCACTTGAAAGATACACCCCTAATAAGTTGAACTCGTAATGAAATTTCAAATATTCAGTTTTTTTTAGGGAAAATAAATATGAACAATAGAGTAATTAGGTCAAAAAAAAAATTGCGTTGATGCAAATGGTCTATGAGCTATGAGAAATCTTGTATAATATATTTTACATTGACCAATACACTCAAGGGGGACGAGTTTTTTTTGTAATAAAGGAGGAACATTTTAAAACGTAATTTGGATTATTATATCTGGTCACCATAATTATAATATCTACAAGACATAGGAAATCTAGTCTACAAGTTTGTTTGCAAAGCTATTACTAATTTATGGAATTTCCTGAATTAAATTAACGGTTTTTTATTTATTACCATCATTTAATGCCTTTAAATGTCAATATTTTATGTTTATTATTATTATTATTATTATTATTATTATTATTATTATTGTGATTCTTAAACATTGTGTTTACACACTCGACACACATGATATAAGTATAATAATTAGTATTATTATTAATTATCATAATATTTATTTGATTGTTTTTAAAAATTTGATTTATATAAAAAAATCGTATGTCGGGTATCTAGTAACCGTGTACTGTAATAATTATATATTATATGATTATTTTAATGTATACATTATATATAACTATTAATTATATTATTTTGTATTGATATATATCACAAAGTAAAATATCAAATCTTAAATTGTTACTTAATATGTATGTATATAACTTGTATATAGGTTTTGAAATTTAATATTGCATTCTCCACATGATGCCGTTCTCTTCATAATCGATCGATTAGTTTTCGGTGTGTTTTGGACCGAAAAAAAAATATAACTTGAAAATAGTAGGTATATATATAGATATAGATATGTGCGAGACGAAATTATTTGGCATGTTTCCACGAGGTTTACCGACAAAACTAGTGGCGAGTAAAAGGATAATTTTTTTTTTATCACGATTTTCCTACCCACTTAACTGAAAATAAATAGTCCTAAAAAAACTACCTATATTTTTAACTATAAGAACATAAACCATGGTGATGTCATTTTTAATAAAATTTAATAAAATATCCCATAAGTCACAACTGTATAATATCTGGTAACTGGTTAAATTCAATGCAGCCACCGTACACAAACAATATATTAATCATATGGCATGATCTGCGTTGATTTCATTCAATGTGGACTATATCACTAAATCAGAATAAACCATTACTCCAAATATAAATGACACACTCTACCTTTAATTGATCAAATCATTTAATTAAGGTACATCAACAAATTTAAAAAAAGGATTTTACTTCATGAAATACATTTAGATTCATTATGTCTAATCAACTAATAACAGTTTTCAAAGTAGACTAATAACTAGTTGTATATACAGAGTGATTATTTTATCGCGCTTATCTAATTGTCTCTATGAATATAAAATTAAAATTTTTTTAATCATAAGTTTTTCTAAACTTGTCATACTTACTCGTATGTCACAATTTCTTTTCTAAAACATTATAATTTTTAATATTCGTTATACTTATTAATTTTTAGATTTTATACTTTTCTTGGTAAATTTTATACTTTTCTCAATATTTTTTATTAGTATTTTGATAAAAATATTTTTCTTAAAATATTGATGTATCAATATTAAACCCACATTTAGCTAATAATAAGCATTTAAAATTTAGAAAAGCTGATTATTTCGGGTACTATAAAAATAATTCCTAGTCAATTCACATAACATCTAAAATTTAAACGCTTATAAATAATAAACTATTAGTTTAATAATCGATTTTGATAGTTGATACGTAAACATTTTCTGAAAAGGATTCTTAGTTTGGAATAAAAAGTAAAAAATGTCAATTTATAATTTAAAAATGTAAGCAACTTCAAAAAAAAAAAAAAAAGACTGATAAAAAATTATAAAAAATTCAAATTTTGTATACGAATATTTTTGATTAAATATTTCAAGTTTATAAAGACAAATATTCACAGAGAAAATTATCGGAACACGATAAAAAAAAAAACCACTCTACATAATATCTTATGTACAGTACCTAATATGGTGCTATCAGAACCAAAATTAAATATGTATTTTAAAACCTACTTTTTAAAATAAGAGTGAGTAGGTAATGTATGTATAATAAAATATTAGGAATCTAATTATGAAAAAACAAATGATGTGGTTGATTTTAATTTATTTTTATTTTTCCTAAATATCATAATTATCACTAATATATAATGTATAATCATAGCCTATAGAAGTAAATACAGTTATTGTGATAACAGTTTTATTTGATGTTGTAATCATAATTCTTAGGTAGGTACCGCAAGGAAACAATACTATAGTTGTGTGTTTAGATAATACGTTGACATTTGAAACATGACTGCTCTGAGATAAACAGGTCATGGTTATATGTGGTTAACTATATAGTTTATTATTTTGGTATAGTCTTGTAAAATCATAAATATAAAGTGTTATTATACAAATATATTTAAATAACAATTTCATTATACGTCAGTCTCCATGCTTCTCAACATAGGCGTGCGCAGACTTTGAAAGCAGGTAGTGCCCATATTACATTTATCACCGGCCCTCTAGTCAACTATTTTTTAATACAACATATCTAAATTTTATATACCTATTTAATATGCATACTTATTTTCTTAAATAGTTTAATATAATATAATAATAATAGAAAATTTTCCTCAAATTCGTTTTAAAATTTTTTTTAAAAATTGAATGAATTTGGTAATTTAGTTAGATAGAGGCATAGGGCGCTTCGGCCCATGAAAAATTACAGGGCGTGCCTGGGCACGTCCGGCACACCTTGTGCGCACGCCTGTGCTTCTCAATAACATCAGGTAATAATTTATGGTGCACAATAAATGTTTGAGGAATGTAGTAGTATTGTTTGCCTATACATTTAATGTATACTTAATATAATATGTACTACCTATTTTATATAATATTTGTTTTATGATAATGATTCAAATCGTATCACCTAATAAATGGTATCACTGTTTTCTTTGAAACAAAAATGATAATTAAACATTTCAATTAATTAAAAAAAACCTAACTAGCATTTTGTTGTAGGTAATAAAACATAAAACATTATTATATTCAGAAAATTAAATATTATTTTAAGTAGATTTTTCTTGAAGTTTTATAAAACAAAATAAATATTAATTTTACTTTATTGAACATTAATACAGCATACCTAATTAATACAATTTACAAAGCACATAAAATTATTAAAATATGAATTTAAAAACCTTTATTTACCTATATGAGATATGAAAACGAGTCAATCCTCGTGGGAACCATATGTATATGTTCAATATGAAAATTCCATACATGATTATTTAAATTTTAAAAGGTATACATAAAGAGGAAATTTTTTTGGTTTATTTTATATCAACAATTTATTTGTAACCTATATAATATTGTATGTTCTTTGTAGAATCAAAAATAATATCTTACTCATTCTGTATTAATTAATAGAAATAAAAAGAAATAAGAATAATTATTTATATAATAAATTATCTATAAATAAATAATATTTTTGATTTTCTTTTTTTCAACTAGTCCAACCAAAAGATATACACGAAATATTTCGATAACTATGGAAAAAAGAACAAAATATATGTAACTTGATTTTTCAATTACTGATTTACTACTAACACAATTCACATAGGGTAGTATAAGTGTGGTAATTTCTAAAATAAATTGCAAATTTTAATTTAAATGTATTATCATAGTGCTTGAGATTGATAATAATACTTTTGACAAATTTGTACAAATTAAATTAAATGCCACTAGAATGTTTGATGTATCTTGTTCAGCAAAATCATTCTCGGGATTGTTTAATAAAAACGCATTTAATCATAATATTATATATTTCGAATTGTAATTATTCTCAAGCAGTCGAGTGTAGCTTACATACATTTATTAAAAAAAAAAAAACGAATCATTCAAATAAATTATGTATATATGTATATTATGTATATAGATAATTATATATTTCGTTTTTCGATTAATTGTTGCAATATATGTATAGTGATCATGATATTATGATATTGTTTTAATGTGAATAAACTCATTTTATGTTTCATAATATATTCATCAATAATTTTAGAGCAAAGATTAAAATTAATCATTAAATTTCAATATTTAAGTTAACAATATATTTTGAACATTCTAGCAGGATTAAAGCAACACCAATTTTGATCTAATCTGTCGGGTTATTTTAAAAATTATTTCTGTAAAAACGAATGCAGGATTAACTCAAATATATTGCATAATATTAAAGGGAACTGCATCTATATAGGTACATACAATAAAATATGTTTTTAAAATATATAATATGAGATTAACATTTTTAATATGTTGAAAATTTTTTTTTCTAAATTAATTCTCAAAAATCTAAAAATAAATGTTGAACTAAAGCACTATCATAATTTATAATTTTATAAAAGTATCTAGTAGGTACCTATTATACGTACAATATTATTGAAGACTAATGTATTTTTTTAGGTTGTGGAATTTATAATATATTTAGTGGCTGGGAAATTATGATATTATATTTTGAGGATAGTAGAAATACAAAATTATAAATTGTACATTAAAAAAAAAAAAATGTGTTCAATATTGATTTGAAGAATTATAAATATGCCAATTTATCTTAAAAGATCAATGAACATTCCAAAAATTTCATCATATAGCATCAAAATCAAAATAATTGCAAAATAGGTAAAATTGAATTAAAAATTCATTTTCATTGTAGCAACTAACAAAAATACATTTTTAGTTTACCAACATTAGTTTTAATCACTAATAAATTCATTCAATGCTTATAATTATCATAAAAAATATATTGTTAATAATATTACAACATAAAAAATATAACTTGAAATTATTAGAATATATATAGAAATAAAATGAATTAGATATAAATAGTAAAATTACGGATCATTTTATATCAATTACATATCAATATTTTGTTTATCTACATTATAGTAAATTAACACTTTTTTTTTTTTAAACAATTCTTATTTCAATATAATATCATCAATAATTGGCAATACAAATTAATATAATATATCCCTATTTTATATGCAAATTGTTTATAATTTTGTATGATGACTAGCTTTTTCTAAGTCGATTAAAAAATTATATTATATATGTTTAATTTAAGAAGTCATATAAAAACTGTAATTACGCCTTGTATGGATATTATTATTTTGTTTTTGTAAAAAAAAATTTTTAATAAATATTGGAATTACTGGATATGAAATTGCTGATTGTCTTGCTAAGGACACAATAAAAATTAATAATTCCCCAGGTTGTAAAATTCCTTTCACGGATATTATTCCACATTCCCGGAAAATTATTTGGAAGGCTTGGAATAAAAAATTGGTTTACCCAAATAATAAAGTATCCATATGGCATAAAATAATTACTTCTATTATTTCCAAGAGACCATGGTTTTATGGTCTCGAGATCTCGAGATCTAAAAAAATGTTTTTCTCACATTTACGAACGGGTCATAATTTATTTTTCATTTATTTGCAAACGGTTAACATAAAATTGTATTTTGTGTTTTTAAAGTAATATTATCCTATACAAACATAACAAATTTGATTTAAGTTGTCAATGCAAACTAATTATTTTTTCTCTGACACGACAATACCTCCTCTATATTATATTTATATCATATTGTGATTCGATTTGTAACATAAAAATAAGACCAACTCCCAAAAGTTCTCACATTTTATCTCTTTGAATTCAACACTGTCTATCATGATAATTTGTGGGGGGGGGGATATTGCAATATTTTGATATTTTGTTGTTTACACCAAAAATAATGTATATAATGCCAAATCGACTGAATGTCAATGAAACATTTTCGATTTTCGGCATCACTTAAAGGTTTATGGATTGTGTCATATATTTCGATTATGAAAATTTTGTATATTTCGATAAAATAATTTTAATAGGTTTTTTTCCTTTCGAAAATCGGATTATCGTCAGAATCTGTTCATATGTGTAACTGTATACTAGAATCGATAGAACATAATAGCTGACTTTATTATAGTTATATCCTTACTACAGAAGAGTACATGCTTCCATATGTGAATTTTTTCTTTTTAAAACATTTTCACAAAATACCGGTAAAGTTTAATATATTTTAAAAAATACTCACATATAGTATGTATATGTTGTTTGTTAATTTGCTCAAACGAAATTGACAATCCTTTGTTGTATAATTATTAAAATGATGAGTACAGCTCTCGGTATTGACGTGCAAGGCAGATTCGACGAAGTTCCGTGTCTTTGGATGGCAGCAATATTGTCACCTTCTAAAACACAATAGTGAACGAACAAATTAAGAAACTGAAATGGTTTTTTAATTTTCCATAAGAAATTGTGATCTTACGGCTAAAACTAGTTTAAATAATAATATTCCTTAAATCATTGTAATATTTTAAAGAGTATTTCGAATGGTATTTATTCTCTCTGTAGCAATTTCTATTAAAAGTTGAGATATAAACAGTTTACGCATCACTTGCAGTAAGGTGTTGGAATATACAAACAAATATAATCAAACGTCTTGAATTTTATGGATACAATCAAACAATCTTTTGAACTGTGAAAGAAAGATTTATATGCTCAGTACATTTTCTGAAAACTTTTGCTTAACATAGAGCTGCTAACAATATGTAATATTTATATTTGATATGAGTTTTAATTATACGATCAAAGAAAATATAATATATTTTGGAAATATTAATTTAAAATATTATTTTCCAAAAAAACAGTATACAATATGTATTATTTTTAAAGTCATATATTTGATGTATTTGATCCTTAATTTTGTTTTATTTATTATTTGATTTTTATTATTATGTCAATAATTATATATTTTTTATGTTAATCAAAAATTTAAGATTTAAACAATGATGGTACATGTGATACTTATCGTTAATACAATATTTTATTTGTTTTGGATTCAAATAAAATTTCGTTATACGAGACGTTCACCCCAATTCAGGAGTATAAATAAAAAATATTTTGTAAAATATTATTGGACAAAATAATGTAAATCATATTTTGTTAGCCATATGTTTTTATATTATTCACTCATAAGTAAAATATATGCAATATGCATTTATATGCAAACATATTTTATTTCGTCCATATTTCTTACTTTCAAATAAAGTGAAAAAAATGTAAAAAAACACAATACCCTTTTTCCGCTAAGAAATAATGTATCTACCATATATATTTTTTTAAACTATTCAAACTACTATTTTCATAAAATTCAAAATATTATAAGAAAAACAATAATATAAACAAATAAGAATAAACTTATCATTACATATTGTATTTTTAATACATTTTCAAAATTGAACATTGATTTTTGGTTGAAATTTAATAAGATAAATAATATTTTTTTACCATAGGCTTCAACTTGATCAGTAAAGTAAAAATTTTAAATTACATCTATTTATATACGAAAAAACAGTCTTTTCTAAGAAATATGCTCTAGTATTCAAAATTTTTCGAATATGCGGTTACCCCTAAAATATGCATTTATATGCACTAAAAACATTCCTGTAAACTTCCTTCTATGTAATTTTTGCTAAACAAATCGTCGACATTTCTTACTTACAACGAACTTCATACTCAAAAAAAACATGAAAATGCATACAAATCTGGACTAGGTAGTTATTACTTATCAATTATTCATCGATATGTGTATACCTACCGTATATATTGTTTTTTTTTTTAAATGGAAATAAAAGATAAATCATTTCTTTCAATAAAACTATTTAAAGTAAAGTTTGATGTACCTAATATATATATATATATATAAATATAACTAGGTATAAAAAAAATATTAAAATTTATATATAAAAATGTATGAAATATATAAAAGTATAAAATATTAGTAAAATTCATATTTTTATAGTTTCTATATACATATACAAATAAGATCCGTTTTTCTAATTTACGCGGAAATAATTAATTTTTATCAGTTTTCACTAGTATTGGGCTACTTGTTTGTCCAATAAATTGAAAAATTACATCCTTAAAGTACTTACCAACTAGATAACTTTTTCTACCTAAAAATTTACATTAAAAGTATTTACTTTTTCAACAAATATTAATTTCGACTTAAGATAAATAATTTATGGCTATTGCAGATGTCGATATAATATATTTTAAAACTATAAATTTAATAAACTAAGTGACAAGTTTGAACGAAAATTATAAGTAGGCAGGTAATTTATTTATGGAAAATAATTTGTATATACAAAATTATATAAGTCGTCTTTGTAAAATTTAAAGTTTATTTTTATGTTCATTGCATTGTTTTACTAAAATAACGTATTTTAAGTTTGTTAAAATGCTTAAATATGAACAAATATTATTATTTAGTGCATTTTTATATATTTTACTATGATTAATAGACATTTTAAAGAATAAAAAAAAAAGAACACTTGCAATAGTATAAGTAATGAATGATTTATTTCATTAATATGAAAAATAATAAATAATAACAATAACAATAATTATTATAAAAATTTATAATAATGATTATATTAAATAGTAAAAATATAAAATTATTTTATTCTTGACATAAAGTTTTCTCATTAAACAATAATGGAATAATTTAATAGAAATAATTTCACATTATTTATTAATAATAATCATAATATCGGTGCTTAAAAATAATTTAATACAATTAATTTTCGTTTTTCTTTATTGCTAGATTAATTATAGTTTTTTTTAACGTTTGGGTAAGTTATTCAATTTTAGATTTTGAATTATCGGTTGTATTATAATTATAATCATACTTTTTCTTCTGGAAAAAAACTTATCAGGTAGAAAGAGTCGAGAAGAAGTATTGGAGTAAAGAACCTTTTATGGTAGAAAATTAATTCTGGATGGTGCTTTTTAGAGATTATTTTTCGATTTCTCCTATAGTTTTCTTAACCCTTTTAATACTATTGATACTTATTTGCATTATTATATATTATGTTTACATTATTAATTGATAATATACAGTTTGCACTGTTATCACTTAACAGTATATTTTGTTATGATTTAAATTATATAATAAATAATAAAACGAATAAAATCCAAAATAACGGGAATTATTATAAAATGTATGTAAGAATAATGTTCCTAAATAAACAGCCGTTACTGATTCAGCAACTATTGTCAGTTAAATCGTGATATATTTATTTATGTGCTAATTAATTATTATGGTAAATTAAGGTATTCATCATAAATCAATATTCACAACATAATATTATATATTAATTATTCGTATAATACAATGTATATATTTTTTCATGCGGAGTACGCATAAATTTAACCGCATATACGTACGGACGAGTAACTTAAATGATCAAATTACATTAAATATAGTATCAGGGATGGCAGATATATATAGGTCGATTACCGGTTACATTTAGGTAGGTAAATTATGGAAAATATTCGATTCAATTCCAGTGCACTCATGGATTAATTACGATAGTAATAATTTTTTTTCAATAATTTTACAACTTTACACGGTCGGTTATTGAACCGCTGTATGGTAATTTAAATCTTTAATTTAATTTAAATTAAATGGCCTTCAATTACACTAACTCGGTTCACCACCCTATGTTAAATTCTGGTTTCAAAATCGCTAAAAGTTGCTACATTAATCATTTTTCGAACGAGTTCAGCGCTGTAATTTTAGTATAAATATATTTAATAAACTATAATAATCGTAAGTCTGTAACGGGACAGAATCGCATTACCTACGTGTAAGACTCATAGAGAAAATGGTCCTATTCAGGACCAATAATCACCAGTAAATAAACTATTGCCCCTGAAAATATGAAGGACTGTAACACCGCACGCACGGCAATATTCGCGGGTGATCTTCGTCTGAGAGATGCGGGCAAACGATAGCAGAGAGACACGACAACCGCGACGGGTATCGTCACTGCGTGGCAGTACATCGGTGGCCGTGACGACAAATCGGTCGCGTAAGTACGTGACACGCGACGAGTTGTATACCGAAGACCGTGCTACCATATGTGTACGAGTCAAAGCCTATGAATACAATGAAAACATACGACACAGTACACGGACGAAATTACCGACTACGGTTGAAGGCCAATCAGACAACGGCATTACGTTATGACCCCTCTTGGGGAAAGTAAGGGGTGGATTCTTACGATTAAGATGTTTATCTAACCTTTCTAAAGAAACCTAAGAAGATATCTTGTTCTAGGAAGTTTCACAATGGGTTATAAATCCCTTTGTAAATATTGAAACAGCAAAAATATAGAATTAAGAAGAATTAATCGAACTTTAAATAAATGAGATGTTAAAAGCCAGCTTTAAGGATGGTGAACACTCCACAGAATTTTGCTTCAATCTTCCATCAGTGAAATCTATTCTGGACTGTGGACTTTCGTGAAAAAATTATTAATTGAATTCCTCTTCTCTTACCTCGTTGAGCGAGGATTCAGTGCGATGACTAAATCTAAATAAAAAAAAAAATTGAAGAAAAAATCGAAAACATCGATTCCAACTCCTTAACTTTCACTCCTACTATATTTATACTCCACGCATCATGGATAAATCACCATATTTTGGTACTACTATTTTTGTAAATAGGTGTCTAATTCATCACTATGTCGAAATTCTTACAACTTCTTCCAACATTTCTATCCACATTCGCCTGGGAAACTCCAAATTGAGATTCGTGGCCGTATCCCTAAGTCCTAACACCCCTCTAGACCTCCGATCTCGACATCCTACTCGCTCTTAATACTGACACGATTATCGCGGGTAATCGGAATATGAAAAATCTTTCCTGGAACAACCGAGTCACTATCTTTTCAGTCCGTATTCTCATACGCTACCTTGATCAAAGGCTCGACACCTCAGTGGTCGCCTAGTCCTCTCCCAATCACTATCCCGACAACCTCAATTAATACCCTGACATTCTTGATATCACCCTTTTCAAAACTGTACAAATCAATTTCTAATTGACCAATATTTCAGTAGACTTCTCTTCTGATCAAACACCTATCATATTAAACCTGAATCGTAGTGTATCTCCCATCTCCCCCTAAAACCATCTCGCATCATGGAATAGGTAAACTTTTGAAAAATCATGAGCTCCACCTCTTTCCCTCCTCCAAATACCTCTTCTTCCTAAATCATCGAATTCGAAATCTCCAAACTTTTCGAAACCAACTCCACTGTAATTTATAACTGCACATCAGTATTTATACCTCCCAATCCCAAACAAGGAATTTCCTAAAATATTCTCCGTGAGATTTTCAGGTAAATGTGCATCAAGTTTCATTGGCAAAAAACCCACAATCCAATCATAAAGACCCCATTAAATGCCTACACTCTTTTTGTTCGGAACCTTCTCTCATTTCATCACGATAATGATCGGTTTAACCTCCTAGGTTTTTTCAAAATTAAAAATTATTCATCAAGGTTGAAAACAAATTCTCCTCCAGGATAAACATTAACTCAGATATCCCCAAAGGTTCCTGTATCTTGGCACAGTTGTTCGTTATATACTTCAATGATCTCCCTCTACAACCAAATGTCAAGGTCACCCTCTTTGTCGATGATATGTTCTGTATTTTATGCCACCAGCATATCTAACTCCGACGCAGCTAATAAACTCCAGAGACCAATTAACTGTATCCAACTCTGGTTTAAACAATGCATGATCTCTATTAATCTCCCAAAAATTCGGCCATATTTTTCTCCTACAATAGTACTTAATACCCTCCTAAGCTCCAAAATCTATAATATCTCAATAAACTGGTTCCCTCGATTACATACCTGGATGTTCTCTTTGACACAAATCTTAACTTTTCAGACCATTCAAGTATGCCATAAATAAAACCAAAGCCGCTGGTCACCTACTGTTCCCCATGTTTAACATTTATACATTATTACTTTTATAATATTATTTTTCATTTTTTTGGTAAGAGTATTCAAGAACTCTAATAATTCACTACAACATAGTCAGTTAGAATCGATCCCTAGTTTAGATATAGATTACTCGGTTGAGTATTTTACTTGAACTCAACAATAAATTATTGCATTTTTATACGATTTTGATAGTTGAATAGTGAACTCGAAAAATTACAATATTGTGTTCTGAAATTCCAAATGCTTCCTTTATAAATTATAAAAATATATTTTGTATATTTGATTATTTTACTTTACTAACCCAAATTTTTAGAATAATATTATTAACATCTTAGAAATTATCTTTGGAACATGGTTCAAATAGTAAAAAGTTCTAACATTTTTAATAAGTACTATAAAGTTAAATCTACAATATTAAGTATCGAAATTTATAATACCATCATTTAAACAATTAGAAAATGTTCAGTTATTCAATATTTTGGTGTTTTTAAAAATAATATGTTTGAAATTTGATGAATATTAATTATATAATTTAAATATAAATTTTTGGAACATAATTAGAGCAATGTTTAAGCCTGGTTTCCAAGGTTACATAAAGTATTAAATCTAATACTTAATCAAGTATTATTAATATATACTTTTTATACAATATAAGTTGATTAGTGTACAAAGAACTGACTTATATTCATTGAAATACATATTCATTAATATTAATATTAAATAACGTATCCTCATTTTTATAAGTGATAATAATTTGCTTTAGTGATTCGGTTGTATGCAAGTACGATAAAACTTTATATTAAATATACAATCTTTGTCGTAAATATTTCAAATTTACACATTTTTAATATATTTCCAATCGTTCATTAAATAACTGATTACCTTGAAATTAAATGTTTAAACATAATATAAAATATTTTGATTACCTATAAGAATTTCTTAGAAAACAATTTTAATTAGATTACTTTAACCTTGATTTAATTAAGTACTTATTTACTTGAACAAATGTTATTAAAAATTACTGCCAATCAAAATTACAAATTTCAAGACATCATGATGTTTTACTCTTTTCGGAATAGTTTGCCATGTATTATATTATTATTACTTTCGAATGAATAATAAATATATACCTGTAATTATCAAACAAACATCCATATTGTGTTATGAACTCGAGCTAAGATTGTATTTTTTTCCGGTTCTTTTATAATGTTAAAAGCTTGTAATAATCTTATTATTTGTATTCAAAAAAAATTCAAATATATATAGTGTCAGACTTCCAACCCTTGATTCGGTCAAATTGCCTAGGTAATAGTCAATACAATAGCTTTTTACTTAAGAAGTTACTGTTGTGTAGTCAAACTGTTGGGACGTTTATCGGGTTAGTGCTGTGTGAAATTGCTATCTTATCGTTTTTGGATATAGTTCATTATTCGATATCGGCTAATCATATTTCTATTTAGTATTATTATACGTATACCTATTACATTTTCCCTACAATGGAAACAAAATTAAATTATATTTTAAACTCTATAAATTAAATTAAGTCTACTCAAACTAAACTAATAAATGCAGTCAACGATCAAGGTAAAACGCTAAAATCATTAAGAAATTCGACGAATTTAATACAAAACTTAACATTTTTGAAACTAAGTTCTCTAAGTTAGAAACTGAAAACAGTCAATTAAAAAGTCGTTTAGATTTATTTGAGTAAGATATTATCTTGCTTAAACAAAAAACTCATTCTCCAGCTTTAGAGCTTGAACTATTAAATTAATTTAATGATCGTCAATCAAGAGCTAAAAATATAATTATTTTTAATTTACCGGAACATAATTTTGATGACTCTATCAATCTCTCAGATACGGCACAATTAAATGATTTATTAAATAATATTGATGTAAATCTTCAAATAATCAAAACTAACCATCTTGGTAAATTGTTACCTATTCGCTGCTGCCCATCAAAAATCACTCTTCCCAATACCAGTGACACTTTTTCGATTCTACGTGCTCAAATAAAACTCCGCGGAAACACCTAAATGGGCTGATATACGTTTTTCTTCTGATCTTACACCTAAACAATGGGAAATCATGTCCAATCTACGTAAAGAACATTCTAACCGAAGAAACAAAGGTGAAAAATATCTAACTATTAAATATTTAAAAGGTATTCCATCTATTGTTTCTTCAAAAAACTTATAAAGCAAAAATTATTTACACTTGATATTTATTACCAGAATGTCCGGGGTTTAAATACAAAATTAAATTCTTTAAATGCACAAATTCCCTGTTCTTATTTTAATGTTTACGTGTTTACTGAAACATGGTATTCAAAAAATATTAATTCTTCTGAACTTGGTTTTGATAATTTCAATGTCTATAGATATGATCGAAATTTTAATACTAGTAGTCTCTCTAGAGAAGATGGTGTCCTCATTGCTGTACATCATAAATTAGATTTAAAATTGTTAAATATATCCATGTGCTCTTTAGAAATTACATTTGTTGTTTGAAAATTAAATTATAATAAGTTATGTATTGTTAGTTCAGTGTATTTCCCTATTGGTGCATCTATAGATTTGTATACATCATATTTTGATATTGTTGGTGAATTGTTAACTAATTATCCTATAGCAGATTTTCTATTGTTAGGTGATTTTAATCTACCATCGGCAGCTTTCCATAACGCAAATTCTGCTTTTTTTTAACAATTTGTCGTTTTTAAATTTTAAACAAATTATTAATGTTTTGAATAAAAATAATATTTTGCTCGACTATGTCATAACAAACTAATTCTTGTACTGTATCATTTAATAGTTCACCTATTGTAAATGTTGATTTACATCACCCTCCACTTATTATTAATTTTTCTTCACCCTATCATTGTATTAATAATCTAACCCATTATGAAACTATATATGACTGGAATAAAGCAAATTATAAACAAATTTTTACTAGAATAGGCGCTATAAATTGGAACAATATCTATCAGAATATCGATATAAATTCTAATATAAGTTTATTTTATTCAAACATTTTTTCAATCATTAATGATTGTGTGTTCCAATATTTACATTATCTAATCATACTAATTTTAATTTATGGTTTAGCCATGAATTAAAACGCATTATTAAAGAAAATAAATTATATCATTTAGCTTTTAAGAAATCGAATAATATTTCTGATTATATTAAATTTTCTAACTTAAAAAAAAAATCAAAAATAATAAGAGATAGGCACTATACTAATTTTATAAACAATGTTCAAAATTCTATATTCATTAATCCTAAATATTTTTAGAAATTTTTTAAAGACAAAAAATCACAAAACAAATTTCTAAATAATGTTAATTATAACAATGTTAATACCGATAAGGGACAAGATATAGTTGACCTTTTTGGTAAAATTTTTTCAAGTGTATATAAAAAACCCCTATCAAATTTAAACACTAGTCAATCAGATTATTGAATCTCCTTTCTGTATCAATAATATTAAGATATCACTTACAGACGTCCTAGATCAACTCTGTAATTTAAAACCAAATTTTGCAATGGGTCCTGATAATTTATCAGTCAAATTTTTATATGAATGTCGCTTTATTCTTGCATCTCTTATAACTTTTCTTTTTAATCAGTCTTTAGTATTGGGTGTGTTTCAAACCACTTGGAAAACTGTATATATCTCTCCGATCTTTAAGAAAGATGATCGTTCTCTTGTAACAAATTACCGCCCTATTTCAAAGATTTCAATACTATCTAAAATATTTTAGAATTTAATGAATAAACCAATATACCATATCATAAACAATTTCTTATCTAATGTTCAACATGGCTTTCGTAAAGGACAATTTACTACAACGAATTTGGCTATATTTAAACACAATATTATTGAGTCTTTTTCAGCTGGTTCTCAAATGGATACAGTTTTTACAGATTTCGAAAAAGCATTTGATAGTGTTGACCATTCATTACTTATAATTAAGCTGAAATATTTTGGGTTTTGCAATCCATTATTATCTTGGATTACTTCCTTTTTAACTAATAGAGTCCAAATCGTGAAATTATATCTATCAGAACCTATCCATGTTATTTCTGGTGTTCCACAAGGCGATCAACTTTCACTAAAATTGTTTTTATTGTTTATAAATGATATTCAATCTGTTATAAATCACTCTAATCTTCTATTGTTTGCTAATGATGCAAAAATATTTAAAAAAAATAGATTCTATCCGTGATTGCATTCATTTACAAGAGGACTTAAAAAAATTTAATAATTGGTGCATTTTAAATGAATTATGCCTTAACATAAACAAATGCAAAGTATTAAAAATTTTCAGTATCAAAAAAACTAGTATTAATTATGATTATAAACTAAATAATATCTCTATAGAACCATTTAAGTCATTTGTCGACCTAGGTATTACTTTTGACTCTAAGCTATGTTTCAACAGTCATATTGAGAAAATAACAAATAAAACCTTCTTATATTTAGGTTTACTCGTACATGTTCTAATTTTAATAAATACGATACTTTAAAAAATTTATATTTTGCATTTGTAAGATCACAGTTAGAATACGCTTCTCTTATTTGGTTCTCAGATAAAATGTGCACGTCTCAAGATCTCCAAGCAGTTCAAAATTGTTTTCTCCGTTTTCTATCATTTAAATTCAAAGTTGAACGCCCACGACATACTGAGTATAATGGTTTATTAACATATTTTAATTTAGAATCATTAAACAAAAGAAGAGATTACCTCCACTATACATTTTTATCAAAACTATTAAGTAATTCCATAGATTGTCCTTATTTATTGTCACAATTAAATTTTCAAATTAATATAAATTTACTAGGAATATTGACTGTTTTTTAATTAATTATATTTCTAAGAATTATTTACGATCTTCTCTTGCTAATATATTGATATTTGATGGCCATAGGAAATACTACTGGAGTAAATTTTAGTTAATTGTATATTACATGTTATAAAAATATGTTACTTTATGTTTGTATTTTGTTATATTTATGAAAATTGGATTTTTAATGTTAATTTATACTAGTTATCGGATTTTAATGTAATTCTTAGTGCTACACAATGTATTTTATAGAGATTATTTTGTAAATGGAGTTTTTTTTCTCCGTCAATAAATAAATAAATAAATAAATAAATAAATAAATAAATACAATAGCTTTTTACTTAAGAAGACGCTATATTTACGATTTTTAAGAGGTCCTATATATATAGGGCTTAATTAAGAAATTTTAAGAAAAAAAAATTTCCAACAACTTAAAAATATTTACGTACATTTTCACAGTAATTTAAAAATAGTTTCGTGTTAGTACTACTATTTATTATTTTGTAATTATGATATTTATTAACAAAACCACTTTACAAGAATAATGTTTTCTCTGGCTGTTATCATAATAAATAAATTCAATATAGCAAACAAAATTATCTGTGTTCTTCTGTCGTTATTTGTTCCCTAGAATAAATAGAATTAATATTATTTAATTTGTAATGACCCCCTAAAAAATGATTTTCATATACCTAATTAATAACTTTTTTTTTAAGATTTTGTCTTTAAAAAATAATAAAAATAAAAAGAATTAAAAAAACTTAGAAAAAAAAATTTGGTTTCTTATTATATATATTATACAATCAAATTGACTAAACATTTTTTTTTCGATAAAACAAATATGTTTAGCTTTCTTCAATCCTTTTAGTAAAATATATTTCGAAAATGGAAATACCAAATTATAAAAATATTTTAATTTGTAGAGTAGACTAATGTATACAACATATTTTCTATAACTACTATTCTATATTTGAATTATAATTGAAATATATTTAGTTTTAGTTTTGTATATACTATAGTTCAAATTGTTATTTAATTTACATAATCAAAGCTTAGTATCAGTTATGGAATAACATCAATTTGTTTCATTATTTCACCATTTCAAGTTATGGAAATGATAATGTTATTAATATTTAATTGACATTTTTGTTCCATTTATAATAAATAAAATTAAAGAAAAACGTTAAAAATCTAAAGAAAACAGTTCAATATTTTACGAATTACTTTTTTTTAAATTAAAAATAGTATAGCACAAAAGGATATTTATTTTTTCATTGCATATTATATTTTATTTTATTGAAAATTTTTCTCAAAAAGTTTTTCGTAACTATAAGTATAAAAACTATAATAAAATATTAACATATATTTTTTTACACAAAAGCGTTGCGTGTTAACAGAAAATAACAACAACTTATATTTATGTGAGTTATATTTTAGAGTACAGGAAGGTAGCTTTAAGGTAAGTTTATGTCTAATTTAATCAGTTATGGAACATAATAAACCATGTAAATTAAAGGAGAAAATTATTTGTTTATATATCCTGTCATGGAAATAGTATTTATAACTTCCACGTGAGTTTTAAATATAACGGTAGTACACCTACCTATATGAATATTATAATATGTCCCATGGTAGGCTAACTTTTTGTAAGTGGCAACTGGTAGCCTATAATGGAATTGTACAGCTGTGTTACAAACTAAAATACCATGGGATTTTATACATTATTATATATTTGACCTAGGTTTATTAATTGAGATTAAATATGTTATATTAAGATGAAATTCATATTTTATTATAAATAAATAGTATTGAACCTATAGATGAATCCAATTTATCTATATAAAAATCAGATAAAAAGTTTTTATATTTTCTTTTCTGTTTGATGTTAACTTTTATATATACGGTTTTATTATTTATTGAATTTATAACGATTTTTTTTATACTACCTATCTAGCTGTTCATAAAAGGTATATGGTAAGGTTGATTTCTAATAATGTAAAAAAAGTGACTCTACTTGATATAACGGAATATCAAATAAGATATTTAGTATATTATTATAATATGATATGAATATTGATAATAATTAGTATATTCCTCTACCTATATATTATGTTTAATTAGATAATGAATTTTTTTTATCGAAAATTTAACATCGAGAAACTTTTGTTACATGACATTTTTTTTTTTTTTTTTGATACATTTATTTGTGTAATTTGACTATAAAATATCGACGCAATACGATTCGTAACTACTGAAATCAATTAAATCAAAATAAGATAATTAATCTGATAATCTGATAACGTTCTATGACTACAATAATTCAAACAATTGATTCAGAGATAGCAATTTAATAAAAGGCTACGTTGTTGATTTAATTTTTTCTCTTTCAAGTTTCTAATATTTTACACTCCACACACCTCCTCTCTGTACCTACTTAATTTTTTTTGGGCAGCGTTATCACCAAAGTAACTGACTGAAATCTAACAGTCTGATTTCAGTCGAGCTTGCAATGCATATTGTACCATCATATTGTAACTATTTATATAAAATAATGTTTTTTTTTTAAATAAAATAAAAGTAGTTATTTTAGAATAAAATCATAAAGTTGAATGTCAAGTGATCGATATTTTGATAAAAGAAATTCCAGAATGAAATCAGTTTCATACTTCAATTAATTGAAAATGTTAGCACGAATTGTCAAATTATTTTTCTTTATGTTTCTATATTATAAAGAAGTAAAATCATCTAATATTATTTTATGAATAATACATTTATATATGCCTACTATTTTATTAATAAAACTAAAATAAACTATAAAGAAAAGAATAATAATATATTCCCATCTTTTTAGTTATACTAGAATAAGTAACATCGTAGACCATAACAATAATACATTTCTTGATAAAAAAAGAAAAAGACACTATTCAATCATCTGACACTTCTATTTTATAACCCCCAATAATTTGACCTGCTATAATATTATTTACGGGTACTATTGTCTTTAGTTTATACCTAAAACCAATTTTTTTCATTATTTACTTATAGTAGTTGTTTCATATAGACAGAAATTATTTTGAACTTGATATATACAAACATTGAATTTTTTTATTTCTCATTAATTAGTAATATACCAAAATTTCCATGACATAATATAACGCGTAAATTCTACTTGTAAATTGTATCTACAGTAGAATATATTAGGTTTTAATAGCAAAACTTTAAGAAAAACTCTCATATTCAGTAGAATTGAAAACCTATTTTGTATTTTATCGAAATCAAAACTGTAAGGGTCATATAGTTCAATATTAAATGTATTATAAATTGTATTTTTCTTTAAGATTCGTATTGACCTCGAATACTTATTATTATTGTATTATGATTTATAACAAGAATATTTAAATTTCTTGAGAATCCCAGACATTCCATTAAAATATGGATTATTAAGTAAACAATAATCTTGTAGATGATATTATTCTTTTTTAGATATATAAAGTTAAAAACTTTATATACTAATAAAAGTATAAATTTATTGTAATGTTAGTTCATCTAAAAACGAAATGGTTTGATACCATTAAATTTATAATTCGTCGATAGAGTGAATTATTTATTTATTTTCACGGAGGGTTTTAAAATTTCATAAAAATGTTGTACTTATATTACAATACATAATCATTTATTTATTTGTATATTTTATCAAATATATGGCTTTGCATAATTTTATTTACGATACACCTATATTAGGCATGCTCATAACTGCAGTCATGACCATTCACTTTTTTTTAACAATGAAATCATCGTCTACATCCACATGACATAATAATAGTACCTTGTGAGATTAATGTTATAATATTAAATATAACTACGATGTTATGAACATACAGTGATGAATGGTGGTCTAATGCATACCAGTCATGTATTGGTCGTATATAAATAAAGTGCTAATCAAAAATAAATTGGACGCGACGTATAAAACGCGAGTGCAGATAGTTTGTGTATACAATAATATAATATATCTAGCTATCAACTTACTGTAGATTCTATATACAATATTATATTTAAATGGTAAATAAATGAAAATTATTTATAAAAAATCGAATTCGTACGTACAGTACACGTGAATTTACGATCCGTATATAATGTATAGCCTTCGTGCGTGAGTCTTGTCTATTCGATATAAGAAGTACATATACTACGAGGATTGAAAATTCGTGTGACCGAAATATTCATATATTATACTATACATTAAATGTTTCACAAATTCACTCTACCCATGTATTATCATTGTATGTTTCCTTGTTTATTTTTTAATTCTTTAATAATTGCTGCATTGTTTTTTCTTTCATTTATAAGCTGCTCACACAGCATTTTCCAATGATAATCATTGTATAAATATTAGAATTCAAATATTAAAATTTTTATATTTATTACAATAATATACTCAAAAAACTTACACTTACAAGGTGTCACACCAAAATAGGGTTACAAATTCAAGGTTTTTCACTCAAAAGCTGTTAGACTTACAAGTAGTCTCACTTAAAAGGAATTACACTTACAAGGAGTTGCACCAAAGCTATATAATAAAATATACATCTATATTAGTATATTCCAATTTCCATTTCACATTAATCTATTAATATTGTAATTGTCAGCCAAAGTCGTTTATTTTTATACATATACGATAAACAACTTGGTGAGGCGTGCCGCGTGGCCGAAACACACAGCGACTAGTTTGGGTTAGACCTACTGAAAAGCACCGCCGCCGCCGCCGCTGTTTCAATTTATATGGAAACGACTGTACCTATATTGTTAGTATCGATCGTTAAATTTTCCATTTAGGTTAAAATAGGTAGTTTTAATTGTCGATATATAAACTATAAACTTGTATAGTAAAATCTCCACAAGAAACCGACTTAAAAAATTTGTAAAAATATATTATATGGGTACAATAATATAATATAGATGCTATAAGAAGTTTTCGATGAGTACCTAATCACCACCGCCACCACCACCGCCACCAAAAATATAATTGTATTCGAAGTGCATCAGCCATCAATAGTATTGTATATAATATAAATACTCATTTGAGTTATTCGTTAAATAATTATTTGTATAGGTACTTATTGAATTAGAACTTATTATTAGGAAGGATGGTAGTATAATAATTATTCGAGTAACTGAACAGCTAAATAAGATAATAAAATAACAAAAATCATAAATAAAAATACATTTTTAGAACTCATATAAACGGACAGTGGTTTTTTTTCCTAAAATTTCAGCTTTCTACTAACAGTAGTTTGGAGAGTAATTTTGGACTTGGATAAAATTTATATATACCTACCTATCTATATAATACTCGTATTTTACATACCTAACATTGTTACAAACACTAAATTACCAGATATTCCATTGACACATTCATCAATAGGTAGTAGCTCGGTTGCTAATGCATCTATCTTTGAGTAGAGGCACGTTTGTACCCTCGGTTAGGAAAATGCATTTGTTGAAAAATTTACAGTGTATGCTGTCCGCCGAGTAATTTAAAAATATGAAAACGATAGTTTGCACAGTTTTTTTTTCTTTTTTTTTTTAATATTTAATAAATGTTAATTTTTAATACTGTATTGATAAATATTTTTGGTTCAAAATATATTAATACAACATTGTATAAATATTTAATAATCTTCTATAAATGGAAATTAATTTCCATTAAAGTTTATAAACTTAATAATCTTCAAGTTTTGCTATTTTCTTTCAAATATTTATTAAACATTCAATAAATATATCTATGCTGTGCGGGTGGTTACTAAGATTTTTTGATATTTTTTTATAACTCCACAATGATAAAACGGTTGCCGTCAATCATATGTTGAAGTTTTTAAAGAAAAATAATCATTATTGACTGAGATATTTAAGTTTTAAAAACATGCGATAAGGGATTCCCAAACATTGTGCTTTTTTTACTCATTAATATTATACTTATTCACAAACTTCGTACGCATCATTTTCATAAAGTGTACCTATAGGATTCAAGATCACGTTTTATAAAAAATTAGGTACTTCAAAAAATTTAGCAATAATAAGTGATAATACTTTATTAATAACACGATATTTTTCAGGACGACCACTTTGAGAACCAAAAAAAATTTTTAAAATTTAAAATGACTCTCATATCTTGGGAAATCAAAATAAATCTTTTTTTCCATGGCTCATAATGATTCATTATTGGGAATTTTTCGATATAATCGCCTACTTGATAGCACAATTATTCGATTCTATAAACGTCATAACGCAATAGTAGGCCTGCAGCAAATAAAGGGTTAATTGTACTAATAGTTCACACCATTAAAATCATAAAGTAAATTTTTAAAATAATCCAAAGAGAATAAAAAAAAAAAGAGAAGAATTCTTTGTTTTTAATGAGCTTATGGGTTCCAATAATTTACTGTAGCTCATATCATACCGTCAAAAACTGCTAACGTTCACCTGTTTTTGGAACTCTTAAAATAACTGAATTTCATAGTGATATAATAAAAAAAAAAGTTTTAAATATTATTAATATTATATTCGTATTTTTTACGACAAATTTTGTTTTTTTAATTCAACTTTAAAATCGAAATTTTTAATTTTAACTGTTGAAGTTAATGAACCTTATATAATGTATGTATTTACCATAATTATTATTAATATTACATTAGTAATTTATCAGGTCATAGGTAGTATGAAATAATATTTCAAATGTTTGGATTCCTGCTGGTCCTCTGGTATAATTCTAAAAACTTTTGAGTTACGGTAACGGGTAGATACACTACGTACACGTGATGTTGCCATTGACAAGACATGTCAATTTATAATGTGATAATAATGGATAACTAAAAAAAAAAATTTTTAAAAACAGTCATCTAACTCTGACTGATGTTATGAACGAAGAGCTGAGCACATCATACCATCATATTGTAGTGTATTCAAGTGGGGTTTTTTTCGTTATTACCACGTATCACGCCAAAAAATATATTATATACATATACTCATTCGTTTATTGGTTATCACTGATATGTGGGTATATATGGGGTGGGGGGTTGGTGGTTAAATACATAGATAAAAATAAATAATATAAATCAGCAATTTACTATATTAATCACGAATGAAGGCAATTTTTATCCATGAGATTTTTTTAGTGTGCAATCAGACTGTTTAATTTAGTGTGAATGTTGGATTTTTGTGGTGAATAAAACACGTGAAAAAATGGTAAATACTTACTTAATATCTATCACAACCAACAAGCACCAATGATCTATGGTAAAATAATTAAATATAGAACCAAAATCCTCACTAAAATCATACAAATATTATATAAATAGATATACAAATATCAAACGTATGACCTGCGGCGCTTGTGTTATATTATAAAGATTACAGCGTAAAAATAAATTTCGGAATTATTTATACCTACACGTTCACTAGTATATGAATGTAGTAGGTACTCCTATATAACTTTTGATGGGCTAAAATCGAAATAAAACAATTTACACTTTTTCAGTTTGATATAGATATAAGTAGTTTAATATTACTGTTTTCACACACGCAATTTTGAACGAACTTGTTTAAAAAAAATATATTGATACAATTTTGAAATAATATACGAGTATATATTTTAAACTATATTTTTTCTAATTACTTGAATATTTCGAGAGGGTTTTTTCCTCCCTCCGGTACTACGCCACTGACTATACTATCACAACAGGGATATTATAAGGTACCTATATGAATACTTATATGTATAGATACCTAAAGGCTAAAATAAACAAAACAATATAAAATAATATGTAATTTAAAAATCGTATCATATTAAAATTTATATATTCTTCGTTTCACATAAAAATCTAAAAGTAAAATTTCGTAAAATTTCTTTCCTGGTTTATTATTTCCTTATACGTTTATATAACGCCCCTTATTTATTAAATTGTATCCCATTTAACATCTCTACTTATTAAAAAACGTCCCATGTTTTACTTGCCTTCACACAGCACAAATTATCTAAAAATTTCTCCTATTTCAAGAGCTAGCTCTGTGTAACCAACTTGCTGCTGATGATTTCTTTTTTTCTTCATTAAGCATGATTCATAAAATATACTTAAATAACAATATGTAATATTGATAGAAAAAAATTTTATTTAGTTTGTATTCTTATTTATTTTGAAGACTTTTATGTTATATAATTTATATAATTATTATTATATTGTTTAATATTGTATCTAATACCTGTACTATTGGGCGATTGCCCGTTTTATTCATTAGAATAAATTATTATTATTATTATTATTATTATTATTATATAACGATTAGATCATAGATGTGCACAAGGGTGTAGTGCTTTTGCTGAACTTACAACTTATTCTCGGTTTGAATGTAATGAATACGTGCTAAATAAATACTTAAATTGATTTTAAATTTGTTTTTAAAATATTTTTCGTGTGCTTTTATCAAACAAAAAAAATCTGTTTTCTCAAATTTCTCCAATCGACAACCTTTAAAAATCCTTCACAGTTTTTTAAAAAATTAATTATAGATTTACAATACATTTTAGAGTACTTATATAAATTAAAATTTCTGATCATTCCTATATTTTTATGCTACATTATGATGAAAAAAAAAAATGAGCTGCCTGCTAGATATAAATGTAGTATATAGTATGTACCTATTAAAAGATCGGTTAGAATTTTCACTGAATCTGACACAAAATATTGTACAAACCAGTATGTCTGGAAAAATTAAATAATAAGAAATTAACATTACTGTAAAACCACTAGTATCCTCACACCACTCAGAATAAAAAATATCACATATTGGTAATAAATAATATTACTATCAACTAATTTAACTCATTATTACTAATTACTAATAAGTTATATAATATACTTGTAATGTTTATTTTCGATGTAACGAAGAATAGGTTAGGTACATAATATACATAATTTCTATAGGCAATGTAAAAGGACGCTTCAC
Organism: Pemphigus obesinymphae; assembly: GCA_025469235.1. NCBI lineage: Eukaryota > Metazoa > Arthropoda > Insecta > Hemiptera > Aphididae > Pemphigus > Pemphigus obesinymphae. The sequence goes on along the minus strand of JAIPRL010000820.1, from coordinate 21,270 downwards.
ACCAGATTTTTAAGGAGTTTTGTTTAAGTAATTTTTATGAAATTTTAAGAAAAATGAATATCTAACAATTAATAATTATTCAATTATATTATAAAAGTAATTTAAAAATAGTCATGCATTAGTACCATTTTTTATTGTTGAATCACGATATTTGTTAAAAATCCCGTTCACGCTCTAAAACTTCAACTTTTCTCTACAAAATATGAATGATGAGAATATTTAATGTACTTGAGCGTGGAGATTTTTTTAAATATATATTTTTGAAAGTCTGAAATTTGAGATTAAAAATCGTGAAATTTTAACATTTTAAAATTTAAAATAAAACATAAAAAATTGTTTACCTAAAAAATCTGCATGCTAAGGCATAGATATTATTCTCGTTTTTCATAATTTCTATACATTTTAAGGAAAGCTTAAGGACTCTGAAATTACTAAGAGAGATGTGAGAACGAGAAGTGTGAGAGAGATGAGAACGTATTTTAATGCTGCTGAATGAATCCTGTTGAAAAACTGAGGGGGCTAACACGTGGCTACGTGCCTGCAGCCATAACCAAAAATACAACAAGAAATGATTTTGTGAAAATACACATGTTTGTAGATGGAGAAACTGTATATACAACAATACACCAATATGAAGGACATATGAAAAAGTAATGGAAAATGAGGAATTTTGTCTTCTTTATTAAAAAAAAACCCCCTTATCATCAATCTATTTCTTAGAAGAACATAATATATGTTCTGCATATTATATATTATATTACTTATATATTTAAACTATTTTATTATCCATGTTACTATAATATTGTATAAACTTTAATTTAGTGTTATGTATGAGTTATATAATTCCGGAACTCGAAAATTCACATGGAATAAAGAATAAAATACTGTAGTTTTAAAAACGTCCGAATGTTGGAGATTCGTGCGTGTAAGACAAAATGATAGATACTGTGACGAGGTGTGTGTCCCCATATCCCGTATATGATATTACCTAAGGCGAAAACGTTTCATAATTTACCGGTATGAGCGCAATTCGATCAGTGCGTGGGTGTCGGTGATGGAGACGATAAATTTAATAATGAATTCAAAAGAGACGTTGATGGGCCAAAAATGGCCTCGTGGAATCCACTTTGATGTAGATTTTAGACGGTCGATTAAACGCATATACGGAATATAGCGCAGGATTTTAGTGTGTGGCGGTCGTGTCTGAATTCCTTTGTGTGCGATTATCAAACGGTATATAATAATAATAATAATAATAATAATAATAATTATTATTATTATCATAATAATTATGATAATGATAGTATATTTCATGCATATCACATACATACTTTCGCGTATTGTTCGTATTAAAATGCAATAATTACAAATTAAATTTTCGTATTATTTAAGTGTGTTTAGCAGCCACGGTCGCCGTTTGTGTGGCAACGACACGAGAACCGTGCGACAACCCGCGCCTGCATCCTTCAGTGCTGTTGGTAATCGTCGAGGGGTTTATCTCCGTACAACAGACCCGGGACGGACAAAGAAATAATATTATATAACAAATGTACGAAATAACGCAGGTATTATTAACCGACGATTCAATGTATTTATACTATTGTTCTTTTAAGGAAGAACGGGTTCCCACTTGTGGTTTTTACTTGGTTTTTTTTCCTGTTCGTCACGCGCACTCCAGTCCCAGTTTTACGTATTTTGTTTCACTGCCGTATAAAAATATAAAATATTATCATAATTTATGTCCACGCGATTTTATTTTGTAAATCACGAGTTTAATAGTACCGAATGGTTTCATCTAGATAGCATTTTGAGGTTGAAAACGTATTCAAATAACCATTTCCACACTTTTAAACCATCCAAACAAAATTGATACAACAATTTTGATAAAGATCCAATTTTTTAAACAGTGTTCACTATTAGTTAGAATTTATAATACAAACAAATAAGGAAATTGCTATTATGAAAAATCTAACGTTGGATAGATGTATATAACCGTTACATTGTCCCCGTTGCCTTATCACACACACTGCTTTGCTTTGCTTTGCTCCACGTGTATTGATTTTATGGAATATAAAACTTTTTTATATGAAGTAACATAATTCTTAGTACGGTTCGGTTCTATATAATGCAAATAAAATGAATAAGTTACTGAATTTTTATCAAAATGAATATATTACTTTTGTGTAACTTATTTAATAATACACTCGGACATACTATTTTTGGGTACCAAAATTGCTATTTTTTTTGTGACTATTCTTAATCATGTAAAGTAGTGAATTTTAAAAAATATTTCGAAACTTTTTCATACATCATATATATGAAGCGAAATTTTAAACAAATATAATAAATATAAATACTAACACAAATGTCTATACTCTTTTTATTTTAGATTCTGAGCAAAATGATGGATGCATTGACTTTACAATAATAGATTTTTTTTTTTTTATTGTATGAATTCAAAATATCTAATAGGAAGAATGATGTGAACATCTCATACATATATCCATTTTCCACTAATAAATTGGATTTAGTTGATATATAATTTTACTGGTGTTCCCTGTTTATTTTTACGCTTAAGAAAATACTATCGAAAAATGGCAGAAAACATGTGTTTGTTGACATAGTCTAAGTTTTATCCTTGTAATTCCGAAAATTATGACCCTATATAAACTTAAACTTTGCACAGACTATTTATCGTAGTAATTTGTTGACGTCGTTAATTTCTCACTAAGCTAACCACGATTATCTGAACAGATGGGCCAAGTTTTTTCACCCCTATTGACTGTTGTTTTTTATGAGGCTTAATTACAAGATACCTACTTATTGTATGATTGTGGATCGACTAATTTATTTAACACTTTAGCTGATCACATATTAATATATATTATTTAAAATATAATTGCTTTAATTTTCTAAAAAATAAGAACATATTTTTAATGAGTGAAACTACGGTGAGATGGACCAAGAAATGAAAATATTATAGGGAACTGGACTCGAAAAATGTATATTAGATTCCTAAAAAAACATCAACAGAAGATTGGGTTTTTTTTATGTGATTTATTTCTTATATTATATATTACATGTATTTAAATCCAATAATTGGTACGTAATAACAACGAATTAATTTATAATTATATTAATAATAATAAATGACATATTAATCGGAAATAATAATTATTTTTATAAAAAAAAAATTCAAAAAAATGTTTTATTACTATATAGGTTTTTGAGAAAAAATGTTTATAGCTTTATAGAGATAAAATAAAAATCCGTATTCTATTTTCTTATTATTAATTTACATAAAATGATATTTTATCTAGGATATTATACAGTTTCCTTATAGTGACGCTATTAAACGTGGTTATACATTTTCGACGTCATACCTAGAAATAAATTGACTGAAAAATAGCTATAGCGCTGCATATACCCATTAGTCCCATCTTATACTATAATATACCAATGTACACTGATAAAAATTGATCGATTTAGAATTTTGATTGCCTATTATATATTACGTTTGATAAAATAGTTTACCTTAATAATTTAAATAAAACGATAGTACCAATCTATCTACCGTATCTTTATTGTCGTACAACGTGTATTCCTAGATGGGTATGGGTATTAAACAGACAAAATATGACGATAATGTATTCTGTAATAACTCGAATTTATAAGCTAACTGTGAATAATAACTATAATAATATAGGGCGCATTAAATAATATATAACATATATTATTTATTATATTATATATTTCTTTTTTTATAATCAATAAATAAAATGTTGCATGTAATATAGATAATTTTATACTATTACAAATATTATTTTGAAATACTTTAAAAATAAAATATTTTTTATTTATTTCAAAATACTTTTGAATGCTTTAAACTGTATTGAAATTACTTCAAAATCGAATAAGTATTTTAATTTTGAATTTTTATACATTCTTATAATTATTATACTGTACATTGTAATTATCATGACATTATGGCTTGAATCTAAGACACATTTTACATTATATATCTAGAAAATTACACGAGATAATATAATATTATCTAGCATCATTGATAGGTATTATAAATTATTAAACATTTTGTGCACATCATATATTATATAATATGTATTAAATTATAAAAAAAAATTAAAAATCACTCCGATTTCTGTCATGGAAATTACAAATTCCAGGAAGAACGCCAGAATATCTCTACTTGAAGATTTATGGACACAGAAAACGGTAGAGTTCGTGTAAATTAACAATTTACTCCTATATGAGACATTATATAATGCAAAATGTTTTATATAAGTATGTAAATAAATTTAAACTTCAAATTGTACTACGATATGAATGACCAGTGACCACGTAATATGGGCGTCAATTTAAATTAGAATATTAATAAAATAAATTGTATTTTTCAACACTTTTATTTTTTAAATTATTTTCTTATATTTATTTTCATGTATCTTATAATATATAAGTGGATCTATAACCTATGATTTAATTTTTATTTTATTTTATTTTATGTACATACAGCATTCAAATTATGTACACGCAATATATCCATATGTCTTATTATTGTAGCAGAAATTACATTTTTTTATATAAGTAAAAATAATATGTATACACTGCAGTCCAATAATAATTTTTTGTGTCGTTTCTTTATTATCCGGCCAAATAATAAGTATCTAAGTATTTAATAAGTATAATAAGTATCTAATGCTGTATTTTAAAATATCGATAAAGTATTTAAACATGAACATTAAACACGTCTCTAATTTCCATTTTGACGATATTAATTTCATTTAGAAATTTTCAGTAGGTATTATAATTTAATATATAAAACAAACGGAAGGCAAAAAATATTTCTCTATTTCCTCGTTCGTCGCTCGTTATACGAGGGTAGCTTTCCTCATATGTGAAAACTTTGTTCTGTCTCTCCTATCCTCAAACCTGTCGATCCTTCCAGAGTTAAAAACTATAGGTTAATTTCTATTCTCTATTACATTGTAAAACTCTATGAATTTCTGGTTCTAAAAAGTATTCAACCCTCAGTTAACCTTATTATAATAAAGGAATAATATGTTTTCCGACACGATGGTTTATCTCCATAGAATAAAATCCAATACATTCATGCCCCCTTCTGGTGTTCTTCAAGGAGGTCACTTCTCTTCTCTTCTTTTTCTTCGATATATTAATTATATCAATCATGTTTTGAAATACAGTCAACTATTAGCTTTTGCCGATAATCTAAAAATGTTTCTTCAAGTCCTCTCTACTGGTGATTGCTTACGTCTGCGAACTAATCTCAACAATATTGTTTCCATGTGTTTTTATCTTGGGCTTGAAATGAACTACAGTTAAAAAATAAATTATATGAAATTACCTATTACCAGTGATCTTATTCACGACCTAGATTTTACCCTTTGTCCTCCACTGAGTCCCTATCCTCGTATAAACTCTATATGTTGTAAAGTTCTAAAGACAATAGCATTTATCAAATGTATTTCTTTAGAATTTACCCTCTCAGCATCTCTTGATGCGTTATATTATGCTTTTGCATAATCTATCTTGGAATATGGTTCTGTTGTTTGGCATCCTTCCACCATTATTCACAGTCATCAAATCCAAAAAGTTCGGCGTAAATTCCTTAAATATGCTACTTTTACTCTAAATATTGACTATCCTCCGCACGATTATCAACCTGTTCGTCGCGATCTTGGCCTTGATACCTTAACAAATCTATACTATATACTTGCATAGCTGATACTTAGCTAATTTTTGTTTTCTTAATAAACTCTTATCTAGTGATATTGATTGCCTTTCTCTACTTTCTAAAATTAATTTTTGGGTTCCTTCCCGCCTTACTCGGTCATATTTTCCTTTTCACTTCCCTTTTCGGACCACCATTTATGAACCCAATAAGCCCGTCTATCATATACTGTCCCTCTCTAACATCAACCCTAGTTCACTAGTGTTGTAACCACCTATTACTCATTACTCACTGTTTGTAGTGTGCTGTTCACTACTTTTAATTTATATGTCTCCTATAAATGTTATCACTTATCTCTTTAATTAATTCTGTTAACTAATGGGTCTACCCATATTGTATTTAAATACAAAAGTTGTTTACGTTTCAAGCTAATTTGCAAGTTAAAGTTTGCCAAAAAGTCTGCTGCCAGAATACAACTATTTACATCCGTGACTATGAACATTTAACAGAATCGTCTACGAAGTCCGTGGTCTAAACCTATTATTCGTTTTTCGTAGGTCTTTATAGTTTGGTTGTTTACATTAAAAAGTACAAAAGTTGAAGTATTGAATTTAACTGCTTTATTAGCTCTACTACTAGTTCAACATTCGACTAAAAACGTTTGATTGTGTTTTTGGATTTAAGACTTTAAGCAGTAAAAGCTTCTCCGTATTTGATAAATCGGGAATAGGGAATAGGGCTAAAAATAGATGGGTTTTTCTTGACATAGGTTGAGTGTGAGGAAGTCGGACAGGTCTCATTCGATCCGTTAGATAATACCATTTAGTTTCCACAATGAAGCAGTGGAGTGTCGTTCACCATGTATTCAAATACGATACATTTGTCAAAAATAATGAATCGGTAGTGAAATTACAGCGTGCATTAAGAATTCATTTTAACATTGGCCGTCACAATGCGGTTCCCGATCGGAAAACAATTATGAGATGGATCACTGCTTTTCGAACAACGGGAATAATTACAAAAAAATAAGCCACCTGGTCCCGTACGTACTGTAACAACTCCCGAAAATACGGAAAGGGTAAGAGCCGCTGTTCTCCAAAGTCCACGACTCTAGGTGTGCAAACAAACTAGGCTTTACAAATTAATCGTTCTTCTGTTCGACGTATCGTCAAGCGTGAATTAAACTTCCATCCTTATATGTTGAAAATTGTTCAACAGTTGAAACCCACTGATTACCACCAACGTTTAGAATTTGCATTAGAGATGCTCTCGTTATTTGAGGTGAATGACGATATGCTGTTATTTATGAGTGATGAAGCGCATTATCACCTCGACGGTTTTGTAAATAAGCAAAATTGCCGTTATTATGCTGCAAAAAAACCCTCAAAGCCTCCACAAACGACTATTGCACAGCCTCAAAGTGACTGTTTAGAGTGCAGTTTCAAAAAATTAATCATTGGTCCTTACTTTTTTGAGGAACAAGGAAACATGGTGACTGTCAATAGCGCTCGTTACATTGACATGCTTAATAACTTTTTAAAATCTGAGTTGCGTAGAAGAAGGCGAACTATCAACCCGTCAAATGTTTGGTTTGAACAAGATGGAACACCTCCTCACACTGCTATTGCCACAATGAATGTCGTATGCGAGATGTTTTCCGACCGCCTCATTTCACGTTTTGGAGATACGCATTTGCCTCCTAAGTCACCTGACTTGACCGTGTGCGACTTTTTCCTTTGGGTGTATCATAAGTCACGTATTTACAAGTCAAAACTACGTACTTTAGACGAACTTAAGGATGCAATAAAAACGGAAATTACATTAGTAACTTCAACGCGAAATTTAAAGCAAAAACTGCTTCAACGCGTTCACTCAAATTTTTTGGACCGACTTTCTTCGTGTTACAAACAATATGGACGTCATATGCTCGATGTTCTTTTAAAACGTAAAATGGCACTTATTTTTAAATGATAAAATATTAATAAAATAATTGTACGTCTAATACATCATGTGTTATATCTATTTGTTTTTGTCCCTATTCCCGTGAACCACTCTGTATAAATATGAAAAATAAAAATCGGGCCACTATAGGGGATGGAATATCTTGCCGTATTAGACAGGATACTCTTAATGGATATATTACATTTGAAAGAAATTATAAATCATTACATTTGAAAAAAAAAGACACTGACCAGAGCCTTGGTGTAAGTATTACTGTCAGTTATATATTCAGACATTTAGTATGTTTAATATTACACTGTAAAAGTAATTTTAGAAATAAAGGGCATTGATTATGATCGTGTTAATGATAATATATTATATGATATTTATTTTGACGTGGCCGTCGGAAAACGACCACTTATCGTCAGCTGCGGATTGCGTAATCTTTCATGAGAATTACCAGATCGCAGGAGTGTCGTCCACTTAAGCCCGGTGCATACAACGCTTGTTTTATCAACGGTTTACTTGCGGGGAGCTGTGATGGTAACCGTGTTGACTCCGGTTGTTAAAAATTACGTCACTGGTTGCTTCGTTGCTATATTTTGCAATATATGCAATATATACTATATTTTCCGTACTCGTTTCTTTGGTAGATTTGTGCGTGAACCAATCTGAAGATAGTATCTTGTCACGTGGGTCGTATAAAATAAAAGTTTAATACTATATCGGTGCTCGTTATATACATTATATTGTGCAAAATTAGAAAATGCAAAATCAAAAGCTCGAAAAATGGTCAAATGACCAAACAGAATCAGTAATTGACGCATATAAAGAGGAGCTCATATTGTATGCAACAAACATGGATAGATACTGCAATAAAAAATGTATGTTTATTTTTTCGTCTTAATTCATTAATTAATAAAAAAATACTAATTATCTTTTTTTGTTGACGACGGATGACTTCGACTGCAATTGCGTCCATTTGTCTATTAAATTTTAATTATATTTCTTATATATTATTATATTTTCAAAATTCGAATACTTATAATGCAATATAGTACAAACTTCACAATTTATAATTCATAATGTTCAAAATAAGTTTTCGAAATTCGAATATTTATCTTTGGCTTGAACAATCACTATATGTGATAACAATCTAATCAGCTAGAAGTCCATATTGGAAACGCGCAACGTGTGATGTGAACATCGCAAAGAAACCATCACAATATCTAATACCACAGCTCGCTTGGGACCAAGCATGAAATCAATCAGGAAATCCAGCGGAAAAACAAGCGTGGTGTGCGCCAGGCTGTAGCTGTTACTCCACGCACTGGCCGAGCACCTCTGGGTCTCACTCTATATATTTTTCGTTCATTGATTTTTTTCTATTTTATCACTTTTCTTTTTCACCGCACTATGTGTACCATGTGTGCTGTTTTTTTATATAAACACTCTCGGGTATTTCATAAATTTCACCTTTAAACAACGTGTTGTAAATCATTCGATATACCTACCTACCCCATACCACAACTGTGTGTCCGGAGAGCTGCTGACCGCCTCAATTTACTATAGCTTAACATAGTTTACATAACTAATATTCTGAATTATAAATTAAGTACCATGTCGTATCACGATATTACTTATCATATATTATAATGTTCCCGCATTTTTTTCAACAAAATAGGGTTTAGTAAATCAGCAATATCAAGTGTGAAAAAATTACATTATATATATTATAATATATATTTTATCAATTATAAAGTATAGAATATGCCAAAAATACGTTTAAACCTAGTTTTAAATATTTAGGTTTTTAAACCAAAAATTATCTCTTTTAGATATAAGAACGTAAAAATCTAAAATGTTTCTAAATAGCTCAAAATTTCAAATACAAAAAATTCATAAATTTAATCATATATAGTGTCTATAATAGAAATAACATACTCGGTGTTTAATTTAAAGATTTATCATTATTTTTATCAAGAGAATTATTATTTTCGGAGTTATGAATAAATATAAAAGTAGTTTTGGTCGGAACCATGTTTTTACGGTATTTACGTAATTTGTCGATAATTTTTCCTTGGGCCTTTATCAAAAATATCCAAAATTCATAAATTTACCTTTTTAAAGTAGTTACTGATAATAATTACCAGTATAGTTATTGGAAAACGGGATCTCAAGTATCGATTGGTAGAAATGGATATTGTGTACTGTGTATTGTTTTATTATCATAACCGCAGCCACTTTATAAGGTTAAAATAAAATCATATTTCATTACGGACGATTATAGATCGAGGACACTTTATACGGTCGAAATATAATTACGATTATCGATTGCAGACACTTTGTACCATCGAAATTTATCCATAATTATTTATATATACTTTATAAAATGTCATGTTTCTACTATGCAATCCACCTGTTTAAAATTGTAGATTTTATATTAGTGAACCTATATATTTTTAATGATCCGAACATTTTTCTTCCCATCTTTACACATACTGCGTTATCTGTATTGTTAGATAGTACTATTTTAATGTAATATATATAATTTTATTTTTATTCGTCATATTTGTAATTTTATAATTTAAAGTAATGTTATACATAGAATACGACAGGTTATCGGGTTGGAATTTAAATAATTTAGCGTTTATAAAGAAATAAAATCACAGATCAGATAATACAAAAAATATTCACGAATTATTACGGACGATTAAATGAGTTATAAGAAATAAATACCAACATTTATATAATATTTACTTTTTGAATAAAAAAATTATTTTATATAGGTACCTAACAATATTTTATAAGAGCGCGAGGCCCCAGAGCCGACCCAAAAGTGCGAGGCCCTGTGCGGTTGCACTTCTGCACACACTTCGCTATACCTCGGTATATATATTGCACGGTGCGCATACACTCAGTTATACCTAATATATTATATATACCCTATATTTTGGAAAACATTTATTGTACTTTTAAGTTTTTTCAATAAAATCTGAATTATAATTATTTAATTTTTTACATTTTTTTATATTATGATAGTTTTTAGGAAGTAATAGATAGGTACAATATTATCCACCGTAATAATGGTATATGTCATATTTTTAATTTAAATATTTTTTAATATCTACTTATATAGTAGTTATACTATAAATATTTTTACAATAAAAATTAAATTTTATAAAATATCAATGATCTTCATACATAGTACATAATACACACTACAACGATTCACAATTATTAAATTTTATTTATTTTGCAATTTAAAATTTAAAATGTTTAAAGTTTCAACAATATTTAACAGTAAGTACGTATTTAAAAACTATATTGACCAAATCGAGAAATAACTTTCTTAATGTACTAACTAAATAAAATTTAACTAAAATATAATTTATAGGTATACATGAAAAAAATAAAATAAAACAGGTTATTGTAAAACTAATATATTCCTTGCTCCTCTAAAAATCTAAAATCTATAATTACACATCATATATATTTAGTGATTAATTTTATTGTATTATATGTTATAATTATTATTATAATACAAAATTTTTGCCATAGTATATTTTGTCACTACCTAAAATAGTACAAAGTGTCCGTCATAAAAATTTTTTCACTACCTGAAATAGTAAAAAAAGGTCCGCCGTATGTTTGTCACTACCTGTAATATAAACTGTCCACGGTTTTAATTTTTTCGACGTGACCGTACAAAGTGTCTGATAACCACAGATTGAATCATGTCTTCTATTCGAAAAATTTTTAACAGAAAAAATAAATAAACATCGTTCTAAAACTACTAACTACGTCGATCCGCGCATGATCTATACCTAACCAAAAGCGTAGCTCATCGATAAGTTAAATTTAGTACTTAAACCAGCCATTATTTAGTTTTAATCGTTAAAACGTCGATAATTGATGAAAATAATATTAAAAATTCAGAATATCTATATTGGTTTTAAAAGAATACTTTTTCCCTCTAAAATACTTTTTCAAGTAATCAATATAAATGGACGAGCACTCTTTCATCTAGTGAAATAAACTAAATTCACATTCGGCCAGTTTTAGTAAGTACTGGGATTCATTAAAATTGCAAAATGCTCATGTTTATTTATCGGGTACATATTATAGTATGGAACCATCACAAACAATTTTGTAACTAAAAATTCCGATTCCAAATTGTATCACATTTATTATATTGATATTACACGACGTAAAATATGGATAACTTTTCAGATTATAACATTTTATTTAATATTATTTTGTCCTTTGGCTTAATACGATATTTTTCCATAATATGTAATAAACATACATTACGAAAAAAAAAACAGAATAGCCGTGGATTTTTTTGACATATTTTCTCTTGGATAAAGAAATTATGTCCGGTATAGTGACCAGCTTATAAGATATGATCAGTATTTTAGAAGTATCGTATATATTTTTTAAAAATAAAATCTTTATTGATTTTGAAACCCATAAAGAATTTTAATTTATATTTTTCATAAAAAATAGATTATCGTGCCTAGAATGCAGACGCATTATTTATGTAATTATTTTTATTTCATATTCATGATAAGCATTTTAATACGAATAATTTAATTTGAATTATTTGGTCATCACAGTTTTTACTATAAATCACTATTACTAAAGGTGAATACCATTTATCGATGAATATCAATGAGATTTGAGGATTATTAGAATAAGATGATTTACTTACTATTTCAACATAATATAACTTAAAAAAATGCCAGAGAAATTTCCATTATCCCTGATGTGTAGTATCACTAAAGTGTACTGTACAATATATCAATCAAATTTATAATTTTTTATTTTCATGATTATTTTGTAATAATTATTTTATATTGACCAGTTACCTAAATATATTCAATTTACAATATTACAGAGATTATTATTCCATTAGTACCTAGCTGATAACATATAATAATTATATATTTTTTTAGAAAGGTACTCAGAGAGATGCAGTGGAGAGTTTGCGCTTGTATATACCATATAATTAAGTAACTATTACAAATTATACAAAGTGTAGTTAAAGTGCAAGTATATATTATGGTATGTAAAATATTATGCCGTTTATCTTCTGATATGTTTATACAAACATCGTTTACATTTTATTAACGATAGAATACTTTCTGGTTGAGATCGTATACCTTTTGTAAGTGATTTTTTTTAAATGCTAAGAATTAAAATTTGTAACCAAATTTGATTTTATTCCAGTAGAGACATTCTTTTTTCTGGTCACCAATTAATACAATAATTATGATTTTTAATTATTTTTAGAATAATATATTGCGTTGTAGAAATTTTGTATGAGAAAAGAATCCCCCCCAATTAGGTTAAATGTTAAATTTTATAAGACAGTGGTGAGACCTGCAATAATGTATAGAACATAATGTTTTGCAGTAGATAGAAAGATAGAACAGAATGTGAGCGTAGCAGAGATGAGATTGTGACAAAATTGATGAGATAGTATAAAATAAGAAATGAGTGTATAAGAAGTAATTATTTTCTATAGTAGAAAAAATGAGGGATAATATATTAAGATGGTTCTAGTATGTATTAAGGAGAGAGACTAAGGCAGTAAAAATAAGATGAAAGAGAGGAAGATCGAAAAATAGTGGGGGATGTGTTGCCAAGTGATTTGAGTAAGGTTGGAGTAATTGATGAAGATACGGGAGATATGTGGACAGGAGAGTTAAGTGGAAGTGTAGGACTGAGGTGACTGACCTCAAATAGTTAGGAGAGAATAAGAAGGTGAAGAAGAAGATATATTATGTACGACGTATTAAAATATGAGATTCGATTAAAATTGGATGCACAGTTATTTTCATGTTTACAACTTATTATAATTAATTGAGAGTATTTTAATGACAAATTATTATTATTGTAATAATATTGAGTGACAAATATCTAGTTTATAAAAATATTATTTAGATATAAGCACGATATAGACATAGATATAATTTCGTAAATAATTTAAAATATATATTGCGTGTAACAATATAATGTGAACCATATCCCGGTATTAAGTATTTATTAAAAATGTAATTTTTCAAACAAATTAAGAGAATTAAGATATAAAGATTACATAATGGACGACATATTTGATAAAAATGAACAAATTCACATACTATATCAGAGTTTTATTTAGTAAACATATACATTTTCAACATAGCTTAAATTATTATTTGTAATCAAATAAAAAAATGAACTAGGATATTAAGTATTATACAATGGAAATATTTTTAATATTTTAATAATTACTTAAGGAGCCCGTAACACCTGATACTTTTAAGGGGTTCTGTATAGGCAATTTTTTAAGGAAAATTAACTGTTCACTGCTATAAACGCACCGGAAAGTCCATGAAATTTAAAAAACCAACAAAAATTATTTTCAACAATGAGATATGTCATCTGTTAGTAAATTTATAGTTGGATAAGTTTAAACAAGAATAATAAATATCGGATCAATATCAAAGAAGATATAGGTAAAATAAATGTACCAGGATACCCAAAATATGATAACATGTTAACCTGATAAAATATATTTTTTTTCTCGTGTGACGTATAACGTTTTATATCAAAATAATTATTGTTAAAGTATGATAAATGTTATTATTTTCATGTGTTAATTTATTAGTGATTAAAATAAACTAAAAAAAAAACAAAAAAAAAAAATTGGGAACCAATTGCCGACTAGTATCCTTAATATCTCCTTCAATAATAACTGAAAATTAAAAAATATAATTGGTTAATTTTTATTTAGAGCCCACGAATAAAATCCATTCTCTACAAATCGTTTTCAAAAATATAATTATTTTGGTCAGCTTAGCAGAGTATACTAAAAAAATACCCGTCAGCAGTGAAAGGGTTAAGAAAAATAAAAGTCTAACAATTTAGAACTATTTAAGTACACTTTAAAATAAATATTTTTATTGTTATGTAATTACGAATTTTCCCCATAAAAGACCAATAAGTATGATAAAATTATGAACCATTGGAAAGTTAGATTTGAATGTGTCGGCCGGTCTTTTAGGGATTGATCGAATCATTTTTCTTTATTATTACAGATTAAAATATAATCAATATTTAAAAAATTTCCTCGTCAAATGACCTAACTTTAAGTTCAGTTATACTACATTATTCAGTCAGGAATAAAAGGGTGGTAATAGGGGCAGTTTCAGGCCCGTAGTTCAAATATATATACAAGACCTCGCAGTTTAAACATTTTAGGGCCTCGTTATTATAGTGAATGATATTTTTTTTGTCCAGACCTTCGCAAATCCTAACGCCATTACTGTATCCAATTACTATATTTACAGATGGAGCGGATTCAATTAATTAAAAAAATTTCATATTAAAAATGCGATCAGTAAGCACTTCGCTAGTCGGATAAAATATTGATAGTTTACGAATTTAATTTGAAAATAATATGAATAATTTAATTTTATAAAAAACTTTTGAGTTGAGCTCGTTGGAGTATACAAGTTAACTATCAATAATAAAATATGATAAACTTATGACACCACAATATACATTATTTTAGTAATATAATGCACTACAAGAATAATCAAAAATGACTCCTTGAAAGTATTATTTAGAACACATTTTACATCAATAAATCTCGTTGCTCTATCTTGCCTATATTTGCCTTTCTTATACCCAAAATTTTTTCCGAAAAAAAAATAAATATCATGGTAAAACCATTAAATTCCTAGCTCTGCTAAAAATCTAAACTATTTTAAATGTTTCTGAAATATAAAAAATGTTGCAAAATACAAACTGAAAATTGATAGAAACATAATGTGTTATGGTACATAAATATGTTAAAAATTTCAATTCATGAAAAAATGTATACAATTAAAAGCTTTCTAATTAATAATGATCAGTGTTAGAAATAAATAAACAACAATGTCTCTAGATAAAGATAAAATAGAAATAAATTTTTATCTTATTTCGAAAATTTTTCCTAATATTTATGAGATCAATAATATAATAATAAGTACATAATATATTACAAATAACAATTTATTTATTCATTTATTTTACATATAAATGGATATATTATAAGGGATAACAGCATATTTGAAAAATTTTATCTATAAAAGTTATCTAGATAAATTTACTTAGATAACTAAAATTGTTATCTAATAAAATTATTGTTTAGATAACTTACCATTATTTATCTAGAATGATAAAAGATAAGTACCAATATAATTAAGTAAATATGTTTCAACACTGATAATGATAGTTTTATGTTATGAAAATCACCCTTTTTCTATATTTATTTGATAAAAAGAAAAACATTTAAAAAAAAATGAATATACATCATACATTCACACCTAACTAAAAACAAACGATAGGTAGATATGGTATTTGATTATGACATTTGCATAAATGCATATTAGTACATACACACATATTAGTACATTTTATTTCTAAATGATTGATGATCATCTTGCGTCTTTACAATTCTATGATGTACATGAAAATAAAAATTATCTCCAAAAAAATGTATAGAAGGTAGCAAAAAGTATTTCATCATATTTACATTCGCGTTAGTGGTTATTTTTATACATAGAGTCGACTTAAACATTATCGATGGTATAATATCTAATTCAATATGTATATTATATATGTATAATGTATAATATTTGTATTCTTCTTCTTCTTCTCTTTCGCCTTCTCTCTCAACTATTTGGGGTCGACCATTTGTATTCTAAATGTATATTATAAAATACACATATGTCATTCAAATTTTTCATTTTGTCAAATCATCACTAATAATGATTATACCTAATGTTATTAGCTAAGTAGGTATTCTTAAAACTAGTGGTGTATTTACTTATTTAAATAATGGATGTAAATATTTTTAATTCATTTTTTATCTTCGTTTTTGTTTAACGTTCTTTGAGAATTAAAGTTTTGTTAAACATTTTTAAATAAATTGCCCATTTTTAAAATTCCCACCCCTTCCCCCCACACATATGCGTGGAAATAAAAATATATATAAAAATATCGGGTAGAAATCTGGACAGAAATTAGAAACAATACTTTTTATCTTATCATTTAGACAGTGGCGGTTCTTTATAAATTCTGAAGGGAGTCCATCAAAAAAGGTTTTTTCATTTATTTATGTTTCATACATACATTTTACTTTTAGGTTTTTAAATATATATATATAAGTTTAGACACCTTATATTCCAGGTTTTTTTTTTACTATTATTTTATATTCTATAGATCTTACAATGATGTTTATTATTTTTTCATTTCTGTTAACAAATTTTCTACCAGAAGGGGTGTTCCAATCTTTAAAATTTAATCCTGTTTCCGGTAAAAAATTGCATCTAGTTGGTACTTTAAAAAAGTCATTTTTCGATTTTCTCAATATATTTTTTATGCGTAAGGAAACACTACCAAAAAAATAATGAAAAAACGGAAAAATACGATTTCGTCAGATCAAAATTTTTTATTTCTTCGTAATTTCGAAAATAATGACTTTAAAATTTTGAAATATACATTGAATATTTAATTTAGTAATACATTTACATTGATTAAATTATTCTTCATTATTTTTGAAATTTTCGCCTATTTATAGCCATTTTAGATTTGAAGTTTCTAAGTCTTAAAAGGATTAACTTGTGTTTTTGAAAAATTTGTAAATTTTATTCAACAATAAATATACGTTATTCTAATTTTAAATTTAAAAAATCTCCAAAATTCGTAGTTGTGATTTTTCTTTTACTCATTAAAATTTTTTCAAAAATATTATCAATTTTGAGGTATTTAAGTGCAAATAGTTGGTTAAAAAAGTTTTTAAGACCTGAAAAAAATTGTATATAACGTTAGTCATGTATTAAATACATAGGGTTAAATAACAGCTTTTTGTTATTTACCTCAATGCCAGTGGTTTATACAAAATATTGGAATCATAATTGTTTATTTTGAATAATTTATTATAGACTATAGTTTAAAATAATGCAACTAGTAAAGGTTTTTAAAAAAATATCCACCTATCTACCTCCTGTAAAACCGCCACTGAGTCTTCAGATTTATATTACAAAACAGTACTTATTAAATATGTAATAATCAATATATTATAGTATATCTGAGTTTTTTTAATTACATGTAGGTTGGTATTATAGTTTATTTCTAATCAGTTAGTTCTAATATATTATAACATTTTTTAAATCATTTGTGATATTCGTTCTGAACTATAAATTTTTTAAATTATAACTTATTATTAATATTTATAAATACGTAAACAATTTTGTATTTTAATTGATTTATATATTAATTTCTTTAATAACTGGTCAAGAAAATAAAAAATTAAACAAATTTATATACCTATAAAAATAATTTAAAACTACTACAGTGCTTATTTGATTTGTTTGAATTATATTTATAAGTATCTAGAGCCTATACCTCCATTTGTTAAGGAGAAAAATACAAATCTAAATTAAAAAGTATAGTTTATAATAGATCCTCTAAACCTATCTATTGTTTATATCCTTTTCAGTAAAGCTTCTAATTTAAATTTTTTTTGTGTAGGTACATGTGATTTGGATTTCAGATGTTATATAAAAAGCGTATTGTGTGTTTACTCAGTTGTGTACTCAAGAGTGAATGAGATCTATGGATAGTGAACTTCCCTTTCCCCCAGAACACCAAAATAAGATTTAATAATAAAACTATCATAAACGGAATATCAAAAAATTGTTTTCATTTTATAAAATGTGTTAAAACTAATTTTGAATATCCAATTCAATATATAAAATTATTACCATACTGGTATACACTTATACCTCCTAATTACCAAATAAGGAGGTTGGTTCAGTATACTACCTATATATTTATTTACCTATAAAATTTTGATCCCAATTTTATATACAATTTTAAACTTTGTTTTTAGACCTATATGTATTTGTTTTGTTTTTTAAATATTTATAATGATATGTGATCAAAATTGTATAATGCCAGCAATAATAAATCACTCTCACTTTCTATATATATATATATATACCTATAATTCCTTATTGTTCCATTTAAAAGCTTATACAATAAAATATTTATTGCATAATACTATTGTATATATAGGCCCACTAAATGTATTTATGATTTACTAAAAATAGAGAAATATTGCAAAACTGCGTTCGTTATAAAGTTTGTAGATTAGGTAATAACAATAATGTAAGTAATAAATTATAAAAGTCTAAAATGACATTCGATATAATTTGTTGATTTTAACTTTATAACGCTATTAAATGTATATATTATTATTTCATGAGAGAAATATTACAATTCTGTCGAATAAGTTCGACTAAATAACTTTAACTGTCATCGAAAACAATATTTTATTATTGTATTGTCGATGGATTAAATTAAAAATAATTTTGAACACTTATCTATTTACGTTCTAAAGGTATTAAAACGAAAATTGCAATAATAATAAAAATTATATTATGTACAATATACATATTATAACAATATATTGTGTGAAATAAATTATTCAATATGTGAAATACGATAAAATATAAAACTTGTCATAGTCATTTTCTGTGAAATGTTTAAAAATGTTTTACATTTATACTTTATTTATTTATGTTTCAATGTATATTAATAATGACGGTATCGTGCCTACCCGAAAGAGATCTGCCAAGATGTTCTGTTCTATTCCTAAAATGTTATGGTCTGAAATGTGTGACTGCTATCTGGCAGGTAGATAGTATACTATAGTATTATAATAGTGTTTTTTTAAGTCCCTACGCATTTCAGGCAAATCCATATTAATCTAACACCTATGAGATTTCTGATTTTCCCAGCTATAATTATGTTTAGAAAAAACGTATAATAATTGACAAATTACAGTTGTACATATTATACCAACCTATATAAGCTATATATAGACTTATGTTAGTTCAACCGGTATAATGTTTGAATCACAACTGGAGCTCGGCGCGATATCATATTATGAGTGGTGCGGCTAATACAGTAGTTGAATTAATTATATATATATAACACAGGATGAACATATCCTTTTCCATGTTAAGACGAAAATTTTTATTTCTTAGGATCGTTATTTACGGAATTACAAATAAATAACAATAGTGGATGTGGCCGTAATAATATTTTTACCATTTTTCTGTGGTTTTTACTTATACGTAAATTATTATCTATTGGATAAATTTGAAAATGACTGCATTGTTTAACGATTGAGTACTCTTTCTACTAGAATTTTCTGGTAGAGACGTAAAAAAAACATCTCATTGTATAAAATTAATCTAATATAGAGTCCTTTGACATTTTGTAATATTTTATTATTGTATAAAATAATGAGAAATTCATTTAATATATTTGTAGATCAATAAACTGCGATAATACCAATTAATTTGAAGAAAATTTTAGTGGAACATACTATATATTGTAGTAAACCTGAATGAATCTTTTGAAATAAAACTAATGATATATCTTTATGAAATATTAAAGTTTTACTGTATAATATTTCAAATAACGTTCAAAAATGTTTTAATCTAATAACAAAAAATGTACTATGATTCGAATAAACTGTAGACGTATATAGGTATGTGTTTATTAAAATAAAAAAAATGTTTACTTACAAATAGTTAATATTGTTTATAATAAAATATACGTGATAAATTATAATAGATAAGAAGTTTTCATTGGGTAGTGAAGACGTCATAATATGAATAGAGGCATACAATATAATAATAAGAAATGTGATAAAAAAAAAAACTCTAAAAACTTAATATATTAATCAATATTTAACTTGTATATTTCTAATAAAAAAACTACATCCAATTATTCAAAAAATGTATATATATACCGTATACATTTAATAAAAATACAGGAAAAAATAGCTACAGTAAAAATAAATCGATTTATCATCTAAAATATTTAGTTTTTTTTTTCGTATATCTAAAGTTAGTACTTATACTTCATACTTTGTATAAATTTGCACAGCCATTCTTAAAATTTTTATCCAATCTCTTTCGCTTACTCATACCCTAAATGCTAATTTTATGCAGTGTTGCTAAACCTCCTTATTATAAATATCAACATCTTTTCTAAATATATCGTTTTTATTTTATGTGGGTATTTTTAAAAAAATGATATATTTATTTCTCACTTTACTCATATTCTGATATCTGAGTAATTTATGTTATTTTCTACATAAAATATAAACCATTAGATCAATCATTATATTAAAGAAATGCATGTATTTTATACTATTTAGATTTTGTTTGTTTCGTGGTTTTTTTACATACGGTTATCATTTTTTAATTGTTGATACATTTTAACTATAAAAATGTTTTTATTTCAGGACTTACAACCGTTTTCGAAAATAGCGGTAACCGGTAGTTCATCAAGAGCCTAACAATTTTGAGAACCGGTAACCGGTATTAAGTGGTTTTTAAATACATACATATACATACATATATACATACATATATATATATATATATATATATATATATATATTGATGAACGGTCCTTTGAATATTTAAAAAAATAAGTGGTTACCACTTTTCAGTTAAAAATGGTTTCCTAATTTTTAGAGTAACTGCTTATCGGTTTTAAGCCGCTTC